>CM050512.1:91338891-91473891 GCA_027563665.1 Antrozous pallidus
TCTGTTCTCCCAATCTGTGGGACATTCATGTTCACTTGTGTGTACTCAGTTCATCTAGAAATTTAGAAATACGTGGGTTCCAGTGACTGGAGCTTCCTTTTACAGATGTCTCACTCTTGGCAAATTGCTCAGTGTCTTTAACACTCACTCTCTCCCTGTAAAACTGGAATGCTACAAAGGTACACAGCGGAATAGGGAGAGGGTGGAGAGGTCTTGTAAAGTTAAAAACAGGGATATAAGTATATTATGAGGTTGTTTCCTAACTGCATGATGAATTCGTAAACAAAATTGTGAATAAATTCTTCTAGACAGAAAGAGTTGATCTGAAGAGGTAAATCTTGCTGCATATCACAGGATTATTCTCCAGACAAAAAGTCAACATTCCTTCAGAAGTGGGCGATTGTCTGCCTCGCTACAGCCTAACCAACATTGTGTGTCAGCATCAGCACTTACATAGTTTTTCTTTTTTATAGATGAAAAATAAATAAGCTCTTTTTAAATCTGCATATCTTTGATTATTGGTGAAGTTGAATTTTTCCCATGTTTATTATCCATCTATTTCCTCTCCTCCAAATTGACCCTCTGCATTGGGAAGGAAGGATGAGTCTGCATGGCTAGCTAGAGACAAGATGTTCCATCATCCTTATCGGAGCCATGGGTCAGGGTTGCAGGAGAAGAGGACTAAGAACCTCCTGGGACTCCTAGGTGACCATCAAGTAGGCTTCTTCCCCATCCAGAGCCCGGCTTTCTGCACAGTCAGCTTGTCATCGGTATTTGCTCCCTACCTTTTCACTTATTAAGAAATAGTTTGGATTTCTGTGAAGGGCTCTTTACATTCCACTCAAGCCAGAGCTTATAATTCTTTCCCGACCAGCCTGCTTGTTCAGTTTGGGTTCTGCCGAGTCCCATTGGTTCGCAGTGCATTGCTGTAGATCTTGCCTGAGTCTTTTACGAGCCCTGCCATCCAGCCAGGAGCTGTGACTGCTCTGTAACCTCCTTAGATTTAAATCTGTTGCTCGCGTTCTCATAGTGTTACAGAGCAGCAGAGCCCATCCATACTGATGTCTTAATATCATTCTCTGCTCCTTGGATTTATAGGGTAAAATAAACCTTCTGCCATAGAAGTGTTTATTGATTACTGAAGTACATAGTAAAGCCAAAGAATAAAGTAAGACCAAGTAATCGGTCCTATTTCTGGGGGGACGACAGGCGACCCTGGCCATGCAGCCTCCAGGGGCCACCCTGCTGTGGAGCTAGGAGGCTCCCATTTCATTGGGCGTCCAAATAGTAAGCAGTGAGTGATAGAAACCAGGCAGAAAAAGTACGTACCGTGTGATTCCATTTACATAAAACTCTAGAAAATATACAAACGAATCTATAGTGACAGGAAGCAGATCAGTGGTTGGGCAGGGAGAGGGACCGGGGATTAACAAAGCATAAGGAAACTTAGGGGTGGTGGATGTACGCACCCCCATCTTGATTGTAGTGATGGCTTCGTGGTGGATATATGAGAAGATGGATTAAATAGTGACCTTTAAATATGGGCAGTCTGTTCGCATCAGTTATATCTCAATAAAGCCATGAAATAGAAAATAGTAAGACAATCCGTGGCTAGAACATTTTTCTCTTTTCTTAGGAAGCTCTATTTTAAGGGACATTTGGAAGGACTTGAGTGAGACTAAATTTCACCTTCACATTAGGAGAAATGGGCGTTTCAGAAGACTGAATGGTGCCATGACAAATAAAAAGACCAAACAAAGGGCAAGATCTCTTCCTCCATCTTTTCTTCATTCTTACATCTGAACCTTAAGAGGTGGCTTGTCATACAATGTTTTGCTAAAACAAAAGAAGCAGAGCCCTTGAGAAAAAAGCCTGCGTTCTCTTCTTACCACCCCTCCCTCTGCCATCACATGCCCCCATCCGGAGGAGAGAGTCTGTACTCCGAATGTTGGCAGGCTGGAAAGGGACAGGCATTTTTGACACAAAGAGATGTTTGTTTTCCTTGCATTTTAACTCTTAATTTTTGACACAGTGGGGAGCTCCAGCATGGCTGCCATTTAAAATGTAACAATGCCATGGTGTTCTGACTGCCTCTGTCACAGGGGCGTCGTGACTGACGGCCAGGAGACAAAGCAAATGAGGCCGGAGACAGTGCCTGCTGCTGAGGGGCTGGTCCACTTCTCCGCGCGAATGTCTCTCTCCTCGGGCCTGAGGAGGAGTCTCTCAGGGAGACTGGAGCTGGAATTTGTACAACCTCCATTCAGCCCCCTTGATTTTAATCAGAAATGCACAATTATTCTTTTCCTCCAAATAGAGAAACTCAATCCCCATTTTAAATTCAATTATTGTAATTGCAGCATTCAGAAAAAATAGCACATTCATTTTCTAATAAGAGATTGTGGATACCAAATTACGGCATATAGTATGTCAAAACAGGAAACTTGAGACTGGCAGGCCAGTGGGTGTTTTTATCTTGGCAATTTGTATTTTCTTGCAGACAATTTATAGTAATCCTACCCTTCCCTGTTTATGATTCAGAAGACTAGCTTTTCAAGCCATCCTACAATAAAGACTGTTGTTAGGTACAATTTAATTTAAAATCCCAGTTATGAGTCCAATGAATTCTGAGAGGGGCAATAGTAAAGCACCTAATACAGAGGGGAGCGGGGGGAGGAGCCAGTCTGGCATGTCTTTGGATTCTCTTGAACCACCTTCTAATAATTGTAGATCAGTTTGTCTCAGGCCATGTTTCTGTCCCTTTGGCTGTGCTTTTCACTACCTTGCATTTGAAAAACTAAACCAGCAATCTGGTTGTACGACGTTGATATGTGGCCACTATGTTCCAGCAATATGAGAGCGCCATTTTCCCTTTTCCCATCTCATTCCAGTTGCTTTTGTTGGCTTAAGGTTGAGTCCAGTTTAAGAAGAAATATATTTGGAGTTTGGGTTTCCTGATTTTCTGAAAAAAAATATTGTTATGATCAGATTTCTTCAAGAATATGGCATTACTGTCTTAGGATTTACTTTTACCTTGGAGTTGTTTCCATTTATTTCTCATGGCTACATTAAGACAGCCACCACACTCATGCACCTTAGCTTCCACTCCACTAACGACTGTCTAGTTTTTACCTCAGCTACACACTTTCTATGACACCTTCCCACGGGTACTCTGCTAATGTAACTTATAAACTCTGGACTATGTTTGGAGAAACTGACCACAGTGTTGAAGATGCTGGGAACCAATAGCTGAAGGATGGTGAGGAAAGCCAGAGAAAGCTTCCATCCATGCAGAAGAGGGAACAGACACCCCTGGATGTCCCTGAGGACAGAAGTGGTTGAATTGTTGAGTGCCTACCGAGTGCCAAGCACGTTAGCTATAGTCTCTCAACTAGTCCCCAGTTTTGCAGGTACCGAAATTAATGCTCTAAGAAGTCTTATCTCTTCCCAAGGTTCCTCTGTTGGTTAATTTTGTTAGATCCATCCCTAAGTAGGCCTTGAATATAAATGAACCTTATGCCCATGGCTGTCCAAGGAGCTCCTTATTCTGACTGGTCAGAATCTTTGAATAAACTTCAAAATGGATAGTTTCCTAGTTGTACTCATATTCACCTGGTGTTTTTGTATCTATCTTCTCTATTTTTCCAATTTTAATTTGAGTGAACATATTAATAACGTCAAAACCCATGTCATTATTGCACCATACATAACCTACAAGTTTAAACCCCATATTTTATATCTATGCATTTTATTTTAGTCCCTACACACAGATTACTGACTACTATTTGACTGAAACATAAATTCAAGTTGTATCCACCAGTTTTTCTTTTTCTCATTAAGAACCTAAAGGAATGCTTAGAAACTTGAATTCTAGAGTGTTTTGCCTTACAAATATCTCCTCTCCCTCCTCCCCCAATACTATCGACAATAAGAAGTATAAATATATATGAATGTAAATAAAGTGGCTTGACTTCTTGGTATTTGATTAGTGAAATAAACCCATTGGGCCGGGAAGACTCCTGTTGTTCTCTGCTTCAGAGGGAATGGTACTTTCTGTTTGTTTGGGTGGTTGTTTTGGATAGCATAGTGTCACATCTTCAGACACCTCCCAAGCAGAAATCCTTGCAGACTATGATGTCCCCTCTGGCAATAAAATGGCCAAAGAAAAGGGAAACCCAACATTTAAATAACTATTATGTTACCTCATTTCTAAGTGTGATAGAATATAGCCTTTATAAAAGACTTGGAAGAATAAAGCTATTGAGTCTTTTTTTCTGGCTGCTTTCACATGCTTGAACTCATTTAATCCTCACAAAAAAATTCCTTTGGAGTATGTATCACCCCCATTTACAAGTGGGGGAAAAAAAGTAGGCTCTAGCCCCCGTGGGTTCAGTTGGTTGAGTGTTATCCTGTACATCAAAAGGTGGGTTCTGTCCCCAGTCAGGGCACATACTGGAGGCAATCGATCAATGTTTTCTCTCACATTGATATCTCTCTCTCTCCCTCCCTCCCTTACCTCCTCTTTCTCTCTCTAAAAATCAATAAAATCATATACTGAGGTGAGAATTAAAAAAAGAAAGAAAGAAAAGGTAGGCTCCCAGATGTTAAGTACCTTTCCCAAGACTGCATGGCTGCTAAGTGGAGGGGTCCGAATTTGAACCTGGGTCAGCCACAGGTTGAATGAGCAGGCCCCTGAGCCAGGCACTGTGCTGGGCCTCCTCCTGAGGGAGCGCTGCCCAGGGTGGAGTGGAAATGTGGCCAATGGCTGCCCTCTCTGCTGCCCATGGTTTCGGCTCCCTCCGTTCAGTTTCAGCTTGGCTTACCCTTTTTCAAACAATCAACCCACAGTATGTGTTTTCAGGTAGTTTCTTTGGATGGTGCATGAGCAGGAGTGAGGTGGTATGTTGTACTTGCCGAGAACATGAAGTCCGAGGCTGGGAACATGAATCAGCATGAACAGAACTGGGTTCAAGGGCTGCCTCTGCCAGTGGAAGCCTTAACTTCTTGATAATGGAGAGCTTGTCACGTTTCCCTCCCAGGCTGCTATCAAGGCGTTCTTTATCAATGACCAGTAGCTGCTGGCTGCCATTTGTAGGGGAGATGCTCTGAGATGGCTCCTATGGAGAATTTCTCCCCTGGAAGAACCATGCTGCAGTGAAATGCAGTTCAGGAGCCAGGCTCTTCCAAAAGAGACAGCTCAAAGCTGCGCTGCTGTCTGGACCCTTCTCTTTATCCTTTTGCCTTAGGTAGACATTGTCCCTTTGACAGGGAGTTGAGGCAGCTTAGCAGTGCCTTACAATTAGAGCTAGAAGGGAGAGTGGTTTGCAGCAGCTTCATTACCTGGGGAAAAAGAACTCAGAGTTACAGGCACTTTAAGAACGATGCTTTTACTTTGAGTATTGGAGAAAATAGAACAATTACCTATTGAAGGCAAAGTAGATGAAAAACACCTCTGTTCTACTACCCTGATCATTTAATCTATTCAGATTCATTCTGCTCTCTGAAGGGGATTCAGGCCAACTGTCTGTTCTTCCTGGCTGCACCCCATTCTCCTCCAGGCTTTGCAGGACACATGGCG
Organism: Antrozous pallidus; assembly: GCA_027563665.1. Classification (NCBI taxonomy): domain Eukaryota; kingdom Metazoa; phylum Chordata; class Mammalia; order Chiroptera; family Vespertilionidae; genus Antrozous; species Antrozous pallidus. The sequence goes on from CM050512.1 coordinate 91,344,467, forward strand.
AGCGCCTGAGGTTCCAGCTAATGACAGACATTTCCTGCTCCAGGAGGGGACTACTCCAAAGTGCTTGAGTGTCTTGCACAGTTTCAGAAATATGAAATGAAGACGAGGGAGGAGGAATCCATAAATCATCAAATCATTATTGGGCATGGTTTAGGGCCCTAAAACTGCCCTGGGCCCTGGGATGATTCCAGACCGCTCTCTGGAGGAACTCACCATCTGCTGGGGGAGTAAGACTTACATATGTGAAATCAAAGAAGAATTGTACTCTATCTACACTAGGTTTCCAGCACCTGGCACACATACTCTTCAAAAAAAACCCAAGATATTCCTTGTTAATGAATGAATGAATGAGTGAATGAATGAATGAATGAATGCTTTGTAATACCTATGGAGTGCTTTTTATATGCCAGGCACTGTTCTATACCCTTTTGTGTTAATTATATATATTTATCATATTTTTATTATCGGTATGTACTTATTAACTCAGTGAACGCTCTCAATAGCCTGTGAGGTAAACACTGTCAATAGCCCCATGTGGTAGATGATGAAACTGAGGCCCCATGAGGTTAAGATACTTGCCAGAGGTCCTATAGCTCATATGTGGCAGAGCCAGGATTTGACTTCAAGGACTGTCCCCCTCTCTAAAGCTCCAACCAGCTTGGACCAACCCTGTGCGCTTTGGCCTGCCTCTCCCCGCCGGCCCCACCAGGCCTCTCATTTGTAGTTTCTTTTACCGAGCACATTTCTAAACGAGAACGGTTGCTCTGCTTTAAGGACATACAAATGGCTTGCCCTCACCTGTCAAGCATGATCCTTGTATTTTACCAGGCCCATTATGAACGCAATCTTTCTGTCGAAAATTTGCATACCTCCTTTCTTGAAAAGTAATGACAGCAATTTCTTTCCCTCCGCTCACTTTCTGAGTGTCTCATTTAACGGCACCTGTGAAACCGACAGGCGCAGAGATGAGAAGTGAAAGAGAGCAGTTGATTAAATCATCATCAAGTCGGCCTCAGAAAGTCAATTCTGCTTGCCGTCTGCAATGATATCCTTTTATCTTAAAGTAATGAGCTATGGCACTTTTGCATCGGGTAATGCGATAAGTTCTATTAGCATGTTCCATTTGCCTCACAAGCAAGGGCAAGTCATTTTAGCTAGCTCACATCACTGCAATCAAAGCAATTGGCTTCCCAGGCAGAGAAGAAAGGGAAAAGGCTCAGGGTGATTTCTATGGATCACAACACAGCGGAAAAAATAGACTCTTGTATTATTTTAACCCGTAACATACTTTTCCTTTTTGCTCATCAGCAAATTTGTGTTTTATTAGCTAACACAGGACTCTGAAAGAACCGAGCTTTAGGTGAAGCAAAACTAGGGGGCTCCAGCCCCACCCACAGAAACCAGCGACTGACCAGGAAAGGGAAGAGTGCGGCACTCGAGGGTCACATAGAAAACCATCAAAGAACACGGAAGAATAGGTCTCCCTGCTATTCACACTGTGGGCTCATAATACATTCTTCCTTTATACCGTCTTCAAAGTCATTTGTAATAGGTCCCTAGGCAGGCACAGATTAATGCTATTGATGACTTAGAATCGGTAAATCAATGACAAAGAGGCAAAGGATCTGGTGCTTAAGCTTAAAAGAGATCTTTTACAAATCACCCAGGCCTAAACTGAGTTTTACCTTCGGATAAGAAATTCATTTTTCTAATTTTGCCAACCACTAAGGCTTGTGGGCTCTGGGTTTTAAGTAAATTTCACCTTTGGGTTTATGTATGTTTGTTTATACTTGGCAAAATGTGACTTCCTTTCTTCTAGGGAAGAAAATGCTGAACTCTCAAAAAAAATTGTGAAATATCCACTTATTTTCCTACTTCCAAAAACCCAACGATATTTTAATGAGCTAAGTGGAAATTTACAGCATACAGAGTGTTTATGAAATACACCTGGATTGCAAAGTGACAAAAAGGAAAAAAATATTGATGATAAATTAGTGAACTTTAGAACTCCAGTTTGAACAAAATGATTTGTCAGTATGTTTGCACTTCTAATGGATGGTCAGAATGAACCTAGCACATAGTAGGCATTTTAAAATTATTTATTGAATGAAATTGTGTGATCATCTAAGAGACCCTTGAGGGAGAATAAGAAGTGTTCCTCTTGCCCCTCAAATCACATTGGTCATTTGAGCTCCAGCCAATTCAAGCTGAGAACTTGCAAAATTGCCCAATTCTGCAGACTCCCCAATGCAGGAATCACACTTCACCTATACAAAGTTCCAGAAGCTTCTGTAAGCTTACTCTTAGTTATACCTCAACAGCTGCAGATTGCTAGACCTTATATGATTTTCAATGTGCTCATTCCATAATTGTCAGAAACTTTGTTCTTATATTTTACGCTATGTTTGGCATACACGTTTTTTTAATTAAACTTTCATTATGGAGGGATGATTTCATTTTATCAGATATAGTTATTGTAATACTACAGAGGAGAAAGAATTAATGGCATTTTGTAATCAGGAAGAATACCTCAAATCTTTAGGATTAAACCTTCTATTTCTAGGGCTCCAGAGCTTTAAATTTCACTTAACGTCCAAGGCTGTGAGAGGACTGTAAACCATGGAAATGAGGGCTCTGTGGGGTGACCGAGACAGACATCAGCTAGTGGCTGCCCATTCTGCATGTACAAGGACCTGGGCAAGTGGGAAGATGATAGTGGACATGGTTTTGGTCACCGTGCCACCATCTCACTTCTTTAAATAAGAAAATAAGTGTCATGTTTTCTGCAGGTGGCTTCTTCTGAAATTGCTTTTAGGTGAGGGATGTCTTTACAGGCTTAGATAAACCGCCTACCCCAAAGGAGAACCGATTTGTTTTGTCACTGGCAAAGTTAAATTGTACCTGATGTTAGACACAGTGGTTTACAAGTTGGGGTTCTCCCTCATTTTCCTCTCATTTCCTTTAGGCAGAAAGGAGAATAAAATAACTTTATTCAGCAATGGTGTTCAGCCCTGACACCGTTGGTGGCAGTGATAAATGGATTTGAGATACAAAATAACTGCTCCAGCAAGGTCCATTGAGCAGAATAGAGAGCAATGCCCTCCTCAATGTCATTGTATGTGATATATTCAATGATTGCCACTTTCTGCTTAAGAATGCATTCCATCACAAGGTTCCTGGAATTCCATTTCATTCCCTTATTCTGAATGAGGCAGGGAGGCGTCGCAGACCTTGACTTATTTCAGTTTGGATCAAAGTCTTAAAACGCAGGTATTGTGATTCCTAAATGGAAATGAGAAGTGTTTGCTTTTGAGGAAATGCAATAAAGTCATAATCACATAATAGAAGATACTTTCTTCTGGACCCCAACTCTAAGCTCTTTTGACAATTCTAACACTGCCCAGTGCGTTCAAATACACATGCCATTGTATTAAACAGTCAAGTTAGTCTGTGTTTCCTGTGCCTTCTTCCTTTGTAATTACTTGTCTTTTAAATCATAGTTTGCCTGTGTTGGGTGGGATCAACCACACTTTAAAGAATTTCAAAAAGAATGAGATAAATGTATCAATATGATCGCGGCCTGCTATGTCCCATGGCCTAGAGATGCAAGGACGAAGGCGCTGCCGTTCCCTGTGGGGATCACTCTGGTGAGGAAGACGTGTGGCAAACAGTGAAATACAGTTTTGTAAGGAATGGAGACAGAGCAATTAATCAGAAAAGAGTATTAGAATTCTAAGAATTCTTCTAAGAAGAGTATTGTAACAGTTACTGCGTTTTTAAATGCACATTAAAGGTTTTTAGGTAGAATTTGATGGAATGGAGTACCAGGCAGAGGGAATTGTTAAGGGCTGAGGGTGTGACCAAGTGTGCCCAGTGTGGCTAGAGCAAGGGGTGTGCTGGAATTTTGCTACTCAACAGTAGGGACTCAGACCGAGGCCAATCTATCTGCTGGTTGTAACTAGTCTGATATGAAGTTAGTAAGGTAGTTGAGACTAAGCATTTGAAAGCTTTTATAGCAATTCAGTAGAGTAATTTTACATCTTTTAAATGAAATAACATAGTTTATGTGGTTTTTATTTTTCTAGCAATTTATTTTTTACTTTATATTATAAAAATACTAGTAGCCATGCACAGGAATCTGTGCACCAGTAGTTTGCTGCCACCCTCCAGTAGCTCTCTGCCTGCTGCCCTACCCTCCTGTAACTCCCTTTTCCCCTCCAGTAGCTCTCCACCGCCTGCTTGTAGCTCGCTGCCCCACCCTCCTGCTGATCCGTGATCCGGCTGTCACGTGGTCGGTCGTTATGCTTCACGGCTAACGGCCATTTGCATATTACATCTTTATTATATAGAATTAGTCACAATGTATTTGAAAACAAAGCAAAACAAAAACAAAGGGCTCCTCTCCACAGAACGGCTGAGGAGCACTGTGCTGAAGGCGTGGCTAGAAGTTGGGGTGGGGAAGTTGGAAGTGTCATGATCACATTGAAATTTAGGAAATCCATTGTGGTCAATAAAGATTTGGATCAGAAAAAGAAGAGACCGTGAATCCTGGGAAGCATCATTAGCCTCTTGTAATGATAAAATAAATGCCTGCACTACAGTGGTGTCCATGACCGTGGAGGTGGAGAGGTCTTAAAAGGTAGAATAGATAATGTTGAGTGAGAAAGGAAAGTAGGTATGCTCAAGGATGGTAGGAACAACATGGGAGAGAGACAGATTGGGTAAGCAAAGCATGATGGGTCTAGATTTAGAGGGATGCTTGAGTCTGAGGTGTTTATAGGGCTTGAGTGGGAGGGGATTAGCACAGAAAAACATGTTGATAATAGTTAATATTTATTGTCTCCGCTACTCTGTGCCATGCATTGTCTAAGTTGTTTACACATATTATCTCATTTTATTCTCATCTTGTGAAGGAAATGGCATTATCACCCACATTTACAGCTAAGTAAGCTGAGATGTATAGACTTCACCAAAGCCACATAGCTGGCAAATGGTGCGCATAGAGATGTTTAGTCTCAACATAGAAATGGTAGATGGGATCTAGGGACTCCTAAAGGACTCCCCTGGAAGCCATCCAGAAACAATGGAACTGCAGGTGCTGCTCTGGGGAGACAAGGCACTAAAGAATATGCAGAATGGGAAGAGCCGTGAAAAGATAAAAGTAAAAAACAATATTGGCAAACGTGTACAAGGGGAAAGTCCCAGATGTTCAATGGGAATAATCAAAATATCCAGCTCTAGGGAACTTCTTACAATTTACAATCCAAACGGTGGATTGCAGTGCAGCGTTTTTTATAAGGGATGGTACAGGATCAATGTTACTCATGTAACTAAAGTACTTGGCATATTATGCAAAAACAAAATAGGTTACAAAATATTAGGATTTCATTTATTAAATTGTGTGTGTGTGAAGAAGAGAAAGGATGGAGAAGACTGCAAATAATTGTACAAATATGTCAACAGTGTCAATGGATGGCTGATTGGTAGGTAACTTTTTAAAATGTAATCAATAAATATGCATTAATTTTTAAAGGAAAAACTATGAGGTGAGTGGATTACTTGATTTATTGGTTGATTGAAGAGTTTGAGGGGGACATGTCTGGGAGAGGGGGCACCTGTCTGGGAGAGGAAGGAGGTGCCTCGGAAGATTCAGGTCTGATTTGCGAAGCTGGCGGGAGGAAGGGAATGATGGTGTGTTGGAAAGGATGGTGATGTGTTGGAATGGCTACATGTACTCAGGTGAGGAACTAGCCCCTTTCTAATTCTGCATTTGAGGCACATGGTTTGGATTCCACACCGCATTTCCCTCTTTTGTCTGTGGTGGGTTTGGGTGGTATCTTAGTCTGAAGACTGAGTGACCAAGAATTCTTTCCCAGGTAGGTTAGTATAAGAGCTGGTTGTTCCCTTTCATTGCTTGCTTTTAAAATGCAGGAAAATATTTTCAACTCTGCACAAAGGGCTTTGAAATCTAGTCATGGAGAGTCCTCTGTCACCTCAAGCTGGTCGTTAGTGTGCAACCTGTTTGCTAATAAACCAATGCAGGACCTCGATGTCAAAATGCTTAGACTGGCCAAATCAGCTGGGATCCCATTTCTGCATTTGACATGCCTTTTCCATTTCCCAGCCTCATGCAGAACATAAACCTGAATCAGGAGGTGGCCCAGTGTGAACTCTGATAAATTGGAGTGGGTATCTAGGGATTGGGGAGCAGACACTTCTTCTTTTAACCTTTCAAGACCAAGAATCATTTGGCCAAAAATCTACCAAGTATGGAACTTAGGGTATGAAAGCTGCACAGTGTATTAAATGTGAATTTGAGACCATGAATTCTCCCCGCACTGACTCCATAAAACAGCCTCCCCTTTTTCATAAAGCAGGCCCATAAACCGCTGCCAGCGAAGCAGAAAGACTCCTTAGGCCCATGGCTGGCTTTCCGTCTGGAGTTGTCAACAAACCCCCTTTATGAGTGGAATAGACCTCTTGTATGTGTGGAGCTTCTGGCTTTTTACAGAGTGTGTTAGGAGCCAGGCTAGGCAAACGTTAGGCGCTGTTTGCTGAGTGCATTTATTGCCTTTGCATAATTTATGAGCTGGAGGGGTTGACCATCATTCGTCTCTGCCAGGGGCTGGCACTCGAGGCTCCAGAGAGCGAGGCTGTAAATTGGATGGCGCGCTCCTGCTGAGCTCACGGCAAAGTCCTCGGGTCAGTGTGGGAATTTAATACCAGAAATGGAACTGTTTTCTCAGCGCACCATGTGGGCCCCGCGCAGCAGAGACTGTTTTGGCAGACTCTGCGACTGGCCTCGTCGAGGAGCTGTCACTCACCCGCATGTTGCGTGGGGAGCCTGAGCGTTTTTAATCGGCTTGGCATCCGTGCTGCTTCCATAATGGATACCAGTAGGTCTCAGCTCCCCACCATATGCTTAGCTCTGGAGACAAGGTGCTTCTGGGTATATCAGTAATTACTTGATGCGGAATTAAGTGGACCTTGAAATTAGAACTGGACCGTTGGAAAGCAGGAAGCTTAACACTTCGATAGAAGTAACCATTCCCAGGGCCACTCTGCTGTTAGGATGGGGGGGCGGTGTGGACACTGGAGGTTCTTTCCCGACCTCCCCACTCCCTCTGTGCTCTAGCTATCAGTGGTCATTGCTTACCTCACAAGGTGGGCTGTGAACAGCTGGGAAAATGAGCCTGCCTGACCAAATCCTCGTCCTTCTTCCATACCGCCCCCCACCCCCTTGAAAATGTGCCCAGAATTTGGGAACCTCAAGGAAGGCTTAATTAAAGGCAATGGGAAAAGCACACCATCGGGAGAACTGTTCCTCATCTTTCTGTTGTTTGGGGCCTTCAAAGTTGCCACATCACGTCACCATTTTCTTTTTCAGCTCGTTTGACTTTTTATAATAGAGAAATCCACTCATCAGGCAAAAGAGAGTAAGCTTGGACCATCTGAGGTTGAAAGCTTGGTTGAAAATGATTCAGATGTACTTGGTAACGCATTGTCACTAGAACTAGGTTAAGCCTATGGCATTGAGGAGCCAGTGGGAAAGAAAATGTTATAGCCTTCCAGTCCCTACGGCTGTGAGGTGAGTCCCTAAATGCTCAAAGTACAAACAGCTTGGGCTGGGAAGAGGAAGTAGTCTCCACTGTTTGTCTTATAATACCAAGATGTCCCTTTGGATGGGGTTAGGGTTATTTTCAATTGGGATTTAAAAACTATAACTTATCTGTTATCTGAACAAACAAGTCCAGAGGTGGGCTACCCTGAGGGTGGTTCAGATGGCTCAATTGTGCCAGGGTTTTTCTTCCTTTGGCCTGATCATCTTGCTTTTGTACTCGTGTTGTTGTTTTTTGTTGTTATTGTTGTTGTTTGGGGGTTTGTTTGTTTTGTTTTTGTTTTTGTTTTTGTTTTTGCCTCATATCTGCAAGATGGCTGCCCCAGATCCAGACCTCACATCCTCATGCAGTCATTTTCAAAGGCAAGAGGCAAGTACTCTGTTTTTCTTCCTCTTTTGAGGAGAGAAAATGTTTCCAGAGCCGTCAGCAGGCATTTCCTCAAGTTTCAGCCAAAAATATATCTTATGGCCACCCTCAGCTGCAAGAAAAGTTGGAAAAGAGAGAATATCTGGCTTTTTCATTCCCCAACTGTCAGGAGAAGGTACAGACTAAGAGAAGGGATTGTGAATGGCTGTGGGTATTTAGCCAGTAGTGACTGCTGTGTAAGCAAATTTATTTTCTGTGTCTGTTCATAGCAGCATCAGCTCCCACATCCAGGTGGCCACACTAAAACCTTGGCACCATCCTCGCCTCATCCCTCTGACTCACTTCCCATATCCATGTGTTATCAAGTCCTGTTGGTTCTACCTTTAGAATTGCTCTACCATCTGTTCATCTCTTTCTCAAACCACACACCCTGCTGGTATAGAAAGTGTGATGGTTGCCAAACTGGTGTCCCTATGACCCGGCTTCTCCCATGGTGCACTCTCTCCTCACCGTGGGAAGTGGCATCTTAATAGAACATACTCTGGTCATGCACCCCCTGCTCAGAGTCTGTGTTCTAACTCTATTTCTACAGCCATGCACCACAACAGTGTTTCAGTCAACCACCATAAATGACGGTGGTCCCCCAAGATCGTAGTGGGGCTCAAACATTTTTTTATCACCTAGTGACGTTGCAGCTGTTGTAACATCGTAGTGCCACTCGTTACTGGTGTCTTTGTGGAGTGCTTATGCAAACAAGCCCACTGCACTGCCAGTCCTATAGAAGTTTAATTTTGTGCAGTATATAACACTTGACAATAATCATGACTGTGTTATGGGTTAATGTATTTCCTACACCTTTCATTATTATTTTAGAGTGTGTTCTTTCTCTTATTAAAAAACAATGTTTGCTGAAAAACAGTAGGCTGTGTGATCTCACTCACAGCCTCATACATCTCATGTCTCCTGCCTCTCTTGACTGCCTCCTTCTGTCCTGTGTTTGACTTAACCCCGTGTTGTTTTGTACAAAAGCCATGCCGTATGGCCAGTAGCCAGGAGCAGTAGGCTAGACCATGTAGCCTCAATGTGTAGCAGGCTCTACCATCCAGGTTTCTGTAAGCGCAATCTATGGTGTTCATACAACAATTAAGTTGCTAAGCAGCACGTTTCTCAGGACATGTCCTGGCCACTCCATGGTGCATGACTGGACAGCTGCCTTAAGGACAGTCCCGGGTCTTCTTTAAATGTCTGCCGTGTTTCTCAAAGGCATTTGAGTGAATGAACTATTTATCTGCTGTGCATTTACTTTAACAAAACATGTCCCTTAAAAAAAAATAAGATATTAGATAACAGAACATTGTTGATTTTTTACAAAATTCTTGTATTCTTTTTTCCCTTTGAGTTAATTATCATTCCTGGTTATCCCAAACCCTGTTTAACAGTTGGTATGTGAGATCTGTTAGACATGGTGCAAGTGAGTCTACTATCTTAAAACTTTTTTTTTTTTTGCCCATATTGTTGATCTGGTACCCTGACCTCCATCCTTGACATGTATTTTATAGAGAACATTCCCTCTGTTCTCTGGAAAAGGCAGCCTCCCAGTGGTGAGGAGGTTATGCTTTATTTCTTTCCCAATCTAAATGAGAGAATGCAGTACCCAGGGCTTTCCTCTTTTCTTCTAGAAAAGTACCAGGAGTGAGATAGCCATTGACAATAGAATGTAGAAGGTCTCCATTAAAGAATTGATTTTGCTCTCAAACCCATCGGATGATCTTGATTCACCTTAACCCTGTGGCTGGCTTGGCTTCCGCTGGGCATCCCCTCTGCCATGCAATAGGGGGCTCCCTGGGGTGATAAGCATACACCAGACTGCTCACAGGAGGAGCCACAGAGCATAGGCGCAGAGGACACAGCAGGCAGCTGGGCAGCGGCCTGCTTCTTACCCCTTTACCAGCACTCAGGCCAAAGAATCTCCACCCAGCTCAGACCATGTTCCCTTTTCCTTTACTGGTCTTGCTTTTGTTTTCTGTATCAAAGACAAAAACCTACTTCATTTTTGCACTAACCCTCATTTCTTGTTTACTTTTTCAGTGTGACAGCGACAGTGACCAGGAAGAGAAGGTAAGACCCCACCCACAATTGTGGGCACAGCACATAGACACTGAGCACCGTGGTTCTCCCACACCCACACACGCTGCAGGGGCGGGGGTTGGGTACCAGCTTCATGGGGGCAGCACCTTTCTCTTCTGTAAGGTCAGGTTTTATTCACATAGTCATGTTTTCTAAGATAAGAAATAACATCTAATTTGTGAGTTCCCCCCTTTTTTTTTAAAAAGCTCTTTAATAGTGTACATATGTGGCACAAAGTTTTCACATTATGAAAGATTTCAAAAGAAGAAATGATATATTTTAATAGCCATCTGATTTTTCTTCTTTAATCCTTGATTGGAACATTAAATGTGCTAATATGTATTTATAATGTCATGTTTTTATTTATCTTACTGGCCCATATGCTTCTTCCTGCCTTTCTGTACATATTGGCTTCTGAAGGGAGACGTTAATGGTAATGTTTGTAGGAACGTTGCCCTGGAGCGAGGGGGGCGCAGGGCGGTCAGGGGAGCTGCTCTCTCTCATCAGGCAGGTGGCCAGGTGGGAGGGCAGTTCTTCCAGCAGGTGCACCCTGTTTGGAGGCTGATGGCCACCAGCCTTTGTATCTGGTTCAACATGGATTAGGAAGGGGAGCTCTGGGTTGAGCTGTCAGAAGACTGGATCACGGCCTGGTAATGTGAACTTCCTGCTACCTGAATTCAGCAAAGGGATGGTTTGTCTGTTTGGGCTTTCTTCCTAGGTGCTCTAATCCCCCGACCCAGTTTCTTTCCAGTTTTATTCCTACTTTATGTATTTCTAAAAATTACCTGGATATTATGGTTTCTCTATTACTTTGCACCAAAAGGAACTGCTGGTTTCCCTTCCCCAGTTTCTGGATCTGTCCTGCGGAGCCCGGCGTCCCTGAGCCCCATTTTCCATCTCCTTCTACCTGCTTGCTGATTTTATTCAGCATCTGCAGTCAGCATTTAGTGGGATCTTGCCATCAGCCCAGACTCACCCTCCTTCTCTGCTGCCAGCCTCTGAGAGAGATGTGGAGGCTCTTGTTCTGAGCCGTTGTTAATTTGAATTCAGCATATGTAGCCTGTTATAAAATGCGAGACATCATCATTTGAGCAGGTCAAGCATATTCAGATGAAGACAAATGGTGCTTATTTGATTTCCTTAAAATCAGGAAATGAAAAAAGTGCTCTCTGGAGAAATCATGTTCTGCCTGACTTGGATGATAGACCAATGCGTGTCCCCAGATAAGAACAGGCTCTCGCCCTGAGGTTTTTATCTCTGAAGGACGGCCAGGACTGTCAGCTTGCTGACATGTGCATTATCCATGTCATTTTAAACAAAGTGACCTATGGAAGGGTGTGCTGTGCTGTGACATGGTAATGGGCTGTTGGATGACAGCGAAAGTACACACTGCAAAGGGGGCTGTGGACTATTCTTTTGTTTAACTGACAAGTAGGAGCTTCCTTACTCCAGCCCCCGGAGTACGAGCTGCTTAGAAGCCAGTCTCCTGGTGTCTCGGGCGCCAGTGAGCAGTGGATGCCAGAGGTGCATTGGCAGCATGGAGGGTCAGTGTTCGAGGCGTGCCCACCAGCCCTTGGAGCCGTCAGGCTATATCCCACGTGGCAGGTGTCACCACAGGCAGCAGGCAGGACAGGTACTTGCTGCCATTTCAGCGGCTCTTCCACAGCGATGGTTGGCCTCTCTGTCCAAGGTGGTGGCACTTCTCCAAGAGGATGAGCCTGCTCAGGTCTCACAGCCCCGCAGACAGTCTTCCTTGGAAGGCACTGTGAATTCTGGAAGCAACACCTAGCAGCAGTGGTACAGGTGGAGATAGTGTCCAGTTTTGCATTCCATGTGCATGGCTTGATAGGCATTCTCAACCTGGGTGGCACGCCCTATCACGGGGAAGCTGTAAAAGCCCCACATCCAGGCCTTTCCAGGCCGACCTCGGAGTGCTCCAGGTTTCAGCACCACTCCTCAAGATGATCAGCTAACGGGTCATTTGGGGAATCACCAAAGCTGCCCCTGGCTTTCAGAGGGATCCGGATGTTTCCACCTACTGCAAACACCTGAACTAATCCTTCTGGGGCTGGATTCCCAAGTCATTGCTGTTCGGGCTTCAGTCTCTGACACCAGACTGTGCGTGGTGGGAAGTGGCTGGTGCCCACCACTCGGTTCAGGATGATTTCAAAGCAATGCAGGACAATAAGGAGATGTATATATGCATGCCCGTGGGAGTGAGGAGATGCGGGGCGGGGCTGGGGGGGGACGAGTTCGGACTGATCCTCCCTCCTGTGCACACTTCTGCCTCTGTTGCTCCCATCCTGCCCCTGTCGTCTTTCCTGTGGACTGTGGTGGCCCTGCAGGGCCTCTTCTTACCTGGGAGCTGCTCTACAACCACCCTCACATCACCTGTCCCTGTTTCTCTCCCCGGGGCATTACTCCCAGGCTCCTGACAGGAGCAATTGGGACTCTAATTACAGCCATGCCTGCTCACCCTGTTACAGTTAAGACTATAAGGCTCCCCTTTTGGACAGGGATTGTTCAGTGGTTACCGTTGGCTTTAATACCATCCCCCCCCCCCGCCCCCCAGGCTTGTGCTCTGTGCCAGATCCCGGGCCCTGTCAGCCTCCTCTGTGTCAGAGCTTCCTGCCTGGGCCCTCTCGGAGCCCCACAGCTAACTGGGCTGCTTTCATGTCCCCCTTGGAGGATTCAGATTCAAATCTGAATTGCTAATGGTGGAAAAGATGCCACTCAGTGTCCTGGGATCCCATCAGTAGCCCCACCAGGGATGCTGTTGGAGGCAGAAGTGAGACTTGTAGGGCACCCACTGGGACTTCTCTCTGGAAGACCTGTCATTCTCTTACTCTGCAGGGATCTGCAGAGCTGGCGGTCTAAAATTAGGGTACTGCATTTCACACAGCTGACTGAATTAAGATAAACTCTGCTTTCCTCTGATACGAAGCTGTAATTTATAAAATGATACCCTTACTAATTAATGTGGAAGTGACTGGGAAAGGGGCTGAAAAGCAGAGCTTTACATAAATGCAGAAGATGTACTTGTGGGTGGAAAGCCTTTGATGAGCCACGAGCAACACATCTCTCCTAGCCTCCCCTCCCAGCCGAGAATATGTTTTATACAATATCAGAGAGCCAGGAGGACTCTGGTGAGGTGGGAATGGCCGGGGTTAGGCAAGGCTGGCGTGCTGCACCTCAGGTATAAGGGTTGTCTTCACTGTGGTTAGTGACAGAGGCAGCACTCGGTGCCTTAATCACCCGCATTAAACAATTATATTCCAATCCCTCCACTGGAAATGAATTGGTATCATGAGAACAAAGAGGCTACGTACACATTTCCACATATTGGTCTATATTTCCTCTTGCTTCCTCTTTCTCTGCCACAGCAGCCCATTATGCCAAAGAGCACCCTCCTATTAGGTCATGAAAGTAATGTGAAGACTACAAGTCATTCTCTCTTTATATACTCATTCCTCTTTTATTGTGTGGGCCATGTGCAAAGTTGGCTGGAAGGCCTAGTGTTCACTGGTCCAACACTTGGGCTTCCGTGTCTGGTGGCCTGGGTTTCTTTCTGACTGTCCCTTACCACTTTGTAGCTGTGGACAAGCCTTAGTTCTCTCACTTGCCAAATGAGATAACAACAGCACTTGGTTCAAGGCCTGGGCCATAGAGTGTGCTCCATAAATGTTTGTTCCATTCGTTTTACTTGGGTGAAAGAGGAGAGACCCCTCAGGGCAGGAGGAAGCCTATCCTCCTCTTTAGAAAGCCTAAGCTCTGCCAGGAGCCCTGCCAGAGGATTCAGGGAGGATTGGTTTCCACTGGAACCTGGGGCTCAGCCTTCATCCCCAAGGGTGCTGCTTCCTGCTACAAGCTGAATGGAAGGGCATTAGAAACAGTGTGTTTTGAGCTCCTTATCTTAAAAATCAGGCTTTCTTTTGGGCAAAGCCCTGGAGCCACAAGCAGGCATGCTGTCCTGGATTGTACAGCTCTTGTCCCACATACCAAACCCTGTTGGTTCCCAGATGTCCATCACAGGGGAGACATTTGGATTCAGTACATCTGGGATGGGGGTACAGCATCTGTATTTTTAAAAATGTTTCCTGGGGAAGTCTGACACACAGTTGGTTTTGAGAACCACTCCCTTATAACAAATGTCAAAGAAAAATATACTTTTCCATTGTCTATGCTCTTAACAATTTGAGAGGTCAGAGGAAATACTAGAAAACTGTGGAGGTATTTGTGTACCTGCACCCACATGCTATGTTTATAGATGCATGACATACACACATGCCAAATACACATATACAATCTCGTCACAGATAGGAACTCTTCTCATTTTCCTAATGAAGCTTTTAGCATGAGTTCCGATGGCAGTTCCTCTGTCTGGGCTTTTACCCATTTGAGTGACCACTATAGAAGGTTGCCTTGCTCCTGTACCTGGAAGTCTCCTGGGACTAGGACTAATGGCAAAGACAGTGCCATTTATTTTCCACATCAGCTTCCTCTCCCCAACTTGCACACACTTTTTGGTTGCATTATAATTTTTTAATCCATGCTAAATTTGTGGGTTTGATCATTTTGTTTTCACTTGTGTGGGAAGGATGCCGTTTCTAAGAAAAGCAAGCGAGGAGACCAGCACTGGCTTATATTCCTAGCTCAACACAAACCACATGCCTAACTTGGCTCTTGAAGGATACAGAAACTGCTGAGATATCAAATAAAGACTGGGCATGTGGCTATGCTTATAGTGGAAGAGTCCCACTCCTTGATTGGCCACGTTTCACAATTGATCAAGATTGTGCGCCCTCAGCAACATTCCTGAGACTCAGAAGGCCCTCATTTTTGCTTTTCCATCTCTGGTTCGACATAGGAGGTGTTCGGACCAGGAGACAACTCAGAGATGCTGTGCTATTTTGCAGCTAAAGAGAGGAATTTCCTCCTCCCTTCCAGTTTCACAGCAGCAGAGCCAACAACCATTCCCTAGACAGTGAGCAGGGGCCCATGTTCTTGTCTTTAGATCCCTAGCTCTGGTATAATGCTGGGTACAAATTGGGTGTTTAGTAAAGTTCACTGTTTTGCTAAATTTGCATTTCCTTTCCTGAATACTCATCTCCAAATGGAGGGGATACGTAAAACAAGTTGAGAAAACAAGTTCATGTCAACCCCAGTGTTTATTTTCTGAATTCCAACAAAAATGTGCTCTCATCTTCTGCCTTCTATATTTATTTTACAATTTTATTTTCTCATAAGATACTTCTAAGCCATCTGTAAAATTCACTAGCTTATTTGGAAATTTCTACAACTTCTGGCAGAATTTCAAGAGCTTTCCATTTTGGATGCCTGGTTTCCATTATGCCCATCCACATAACCTCTTTTTACTCCTCTAAGATTATGTCTGGGTCAGAATTGTTCTTCCAACATCATCATATTTCCAACTGCCTTAATTCCATCATAGCCATCCAAAAATTCTACTAATACAATTTTCGCATTAAATTTCTATTGCAGATTATTCTTAATTCTGACTCTCATTAAGTTCCTCTTTTTTATCATATCACAGCATTTTTATGCCAAACCAAAAATTGCTTCACTCACATTGAATGTATATGTTGAATATCTGCCCATTAAGACCATGCCATGCAACTTAAAAAGCTAGAGGTTACAAATGTACAGATTTTTTAATTAAATGTAAATTAATAAAAAGAATAATCACGAGTTCTTAGAAATTTGTCAGATCTCTTCAGTTACACTCTTTTTCTGTAGAATGAATAGAGAGGAAAAAGAGCAAGTCTAGATGTTCTGATGTTCATTGTGAGAGGGTAAGGGAGAAGGATACTCTGAAGACCTGTTTCTTATTTCTCACCAGCCGGCTGTGTGGCCTGGGGCAGGTTACCTAATGTTGCTGAGTATTAGTTTTGTCATCTATAAAATGAGTCTGGATTTAATGATCCAACACTGAATATCCTGATTTTCTATGTAGTGATTTACAGAGGCCCAACCACATGACAGAATAAGAGGGAAATTAATATGTGAATGATTTCCTCTTTGCCAAGATAGAAGGAAGTTATATAAGGATTGTCTCCATTCTCAAATTCCTAAGAGGGAAGGCACATAGTGGGTAGGTCAGAGCTCATCGCTGTTGACTCTTCCAAGTAACTGAAGGAAACATTCATTTCCACTCTTTCCCCCAAGTATCTATGATGAACCAACGTGGGCATTGTAGCTGCTTGAGTGTGTTATGTCTGTCACCATGCACCTGTCAGTAGGCAGCAGAGCAATTAGCTTAATCTCTGTTCCTTAATTACTCTGTTTGGGAGTGCATGGGGACGCATGAAGAGCTAGCTTACATAATGTGCTTTAGGAACTCACTTGACTGATAATAAGTACTATTTGAACCTATAATAGGAATTCTGTAAAAGTGCAGGGTGTACCTGATTCCACATCCCCAGAAAATAGATCAACTGCTTTCTCCTAGAATGAACCATCAGCTTGGGTTGATGACTTACCATGAAGGGACGTTGCAAAGCCAAGGAGGAGTCAGGTGGAAGTGATGCTTTTCATCCTCATGAGTTGAATATGATTCCTGAGTCATCTGAATAGTTTAACAACATAAATTATGCTAGTGGCTTCTCATAGCATATAACCTGGGCTGGCTCTTAGTTAGAAGAGTGGGTCTTATTGTTAATTTCAGGTGGTGAATGTTCTGTCCTCAATAAAGATGTACAAATTTCTTTGTAGTCATGCAGTGTGTGTGTGTGTGTGTGTGTGTGTGTGTGTGTGTGTGTGAAAGTTTCAGCTGGAAGGTCCAATTGCCCTCTTTCTCTGCATCATGGAGCTCTGAGAGTCACACAGAGAAGCACTGGCTGTAGACCTGCATGACATCTCCCGCCACTTAGAGAAGGACCAGGAACAGCTTTCTCCTGATGTTCCAAACCCAAGCTTAGATCATGGTCTTCCAAGTGCTTCCATGTTTACGGAGACAGTGGAATGGAGCATTTGAAATAAGGACTGACCAGGAATCCCTGGGATGGTTGTTTCCCAAGGGGCTCACTTTGGACTTTACTTTTTTGAAGGGAGAAGGGCTTTTAGTGTATTTTCATCTTCCTACTTTCTTGGACTAAAACATGTAGATGCTACTCAATTCTCAGGAACAGCAAAAAAAATTAAGAGTAAGGTCAATAGTAATAATTAAATAAGAAGAAGACCGACCCATTTGCATTGAAGAGAAGACTGTATTATTTGAAATACTTTAAAATGTCATTTTATATAATGTGTTTAAATACTTATTATGGGTTCTATATGTATCCTTATATATAGCATTGCTGACCATCTGTAATGTACCAAACTCAATGACAGGTCCTTTCAAGGACTGTATCTTCTCATTATTTTACAAATAAAGAAAATGAGACCTAAGAGCTAGTAAATGATGGTGCTGATGTATAAACTGTCTCTTAGGATGCCAAGAACTGGGCTCTTTTCCCCATAACATGCTGCTTCCCTGTACATCGGGGTGAGCTGGGATATGCCCAGAATTGCCATTTGAGAACCCTGCTACCTTGCTCTCTGTGCCTCACTGTTCTTGGGTTACAAAAAGCCTGGATCAACCCACCCTTAACCCTACTAGGTCCTAAAATTTAAAGCATGGCAGTTGCTCAGGAAACTGAATAAATACAATTTGGTTCCACTGATAACGTAGATGTACAAGCTCTTCTAAAATTGCCCATTTTTAAAATAAACTTGAAAAGCAGTTGTCCACGGTGAAAAGGGAAGGGCTACAAGGCATGTCTTAACTCTTACAAGCAGGCAGCACAATTGCCTGTGTGCCACCATGAGTACTTAGAGACAGAGACCATACCAACCAGAAGACTAAGCGTGAGCCATATTCGGTCAAGGAACCCAGTCTTCTTTTAGTGTCTATATATGTATAAACATTTAAATCTTGTTAAGCCCTAGGCTCCCAGCATGTACCCCACACCTAGTATGTGCCTGACACTTAGTAGGTGCCATACAAATATTCCTGCTATACCTGGAAGTTGCTTTGTTGATTGTCTAAATCTCAGAAAGGAAAAGGGACTTGTCACAGATCTACCTCCTCTCTGCCCCACTCCAACCCTTCCCCCCCACACACACACACACACCAGGATAGTGTGGGGAGAACTGGGCCTGAACAGAGGCTCGTTTTGAAGCTCCTGGTCCAGAGCCTCCTGCATCCAAGAGGTCTCCCCAGACTTTTCTTCCTGTTACCAGCACACGGGAGAACAGGCATGATATCAAGATGGCCACTGAACTTGTGCACCCCCAAACAGTGTCACTCTGTGTTGTCCTTCGCCACCTCAGGAACCCTCTTGGCCTTCCCCAGACACTGACACCCACCCTGGCAGAGGGTTTCTGGGTCTGCCAAATCCACAGGACATTTCCTTTTCGAATTGCACATGTTGCATGGGGCATTACTGTAGCCCAGAGGGTAGTAATATCCGAAGCAGCCATGTCCGTGTTAAAGATTACGTATTTGCCACAAAGGGGAGAATACAGTGTTTATCAGCTGGAGTGCGTGCCGGTTGAGCTGATTACAGCGCAGCACTCTGTCAGCCAATGATTTGTCCTGTCCTTTATCATCTGTGTCACTCAGCAATGTGCTGGAGAAGGGAAGGGATCACCCGCTTCCCTTTTTTTGTACCCATTTTGTGTAGAAAATTTGTATTTACTTTGGGAGTGTAATTTGTTCCTCATGGATAATGTGACCCTGAGCGGAGCTGGATCATGGGTTAGTTGAAGTGATATTTTCCGCTAATGGTAGTCGTACATCATTGCTGTCAGCTCGGGTTAGGAGGCAAGCACATTACAGCTCCATTTTACCTCTGCAGGCATCTGGGATTATTTGCCATAACCGAGTATGACATGACCGCACTACAGAGTGCATTAAAATTTTACTGGCTTCTCAGGCAAGTTCCCCGGCTCCAGTGTGTGCTTCAGGCAGGCGGTCTGATGGGGAGCCTGAGGGCCCTGACTTCGTGCATAGAGGTGCTGTGGAAGGGGGCGAGGGCGCACAGCCTCAGCGGGGGTAGCTCTCTTTTTGCCTTAAGAAGGAAGCTGGGGAAAGAATTTGTGGGGTGCCAGCCTGCATGTGTGTGTGTGTCACTGCCTGCCTTTGTAACAAGGGGCTGACCACAGTGCCCACCACAGTCTGCCCTCTCTCTCTTTGATGCACCCCTTGGGGTATACTGGGCAGTAGCTCCTCCAGTGAGAGCCAGGGTGTGTGCAAGTCTCTGAAGCCGTGGGCTGATTTTGATTGTTTTGTTGGCCTGTGGGCAGACAAAAGGAAGGAAGCGTAGGTCCTCCTAATGACAGAATCCATGTGCACTCATGCGGCTTGACGGACGGAACCTGGTGTTCTCAGGAGCACAGTTGGAAATGGTTGCTAGGACCTTTAGCACATTGCTTCTAGACTATGCACCAACCCAGTGAAGTGTAGGCCTGGTTATCCCATTTTCCAAACTAGGATACTGAAGTTCAAAGAGGTTAAGAATCTTGCCTAACATGTTAATGGTGGCAGAAATGGGGTTCTTACTAATTTTATTTAGACCTCACTGACTTCAAATCCTATAGTGTTTGTAGTATTTACAAAGGCAATAACTATTATTTAAACAATGCATGTATATGCTTTATATAAACTGACTTGTTTAATCCCCACTACCACCTAATAGGTAGGTGCTAATATTATCCCCAGGTTGCAATGGAGGAAACTGAGTCACAGTGAGCACCTGTAACATGCCAGTCTTGCACCAGTTAGTGACAGAAACAGGCTCAAAGCCAAGTTGTCTGGTGTTTAAAGCAGCACTTTGAGCCTCAGAGTCAAGCTCCCCCTCACTGCCACATTTCCATAAGCCTGAGGACTGACAGGAGGCGTCCAGGGAGAATAGTAATATGTTGGAATAAAAGGAAATGCTCAGAGAGTATTTTATCACTTTCACTTGTAATTGTAACATCCAACAAAACACTGCTCTAAAAAGATGCTCTGTGATGAGCTTTAATTAGGTAATAAGTCCCATTTGCAGTTAGCACATTACTTGCATATAAATGGTGCTTCTAAGGTGCATAAAAGGCATTTTGTTTAGGTTAAAGGTAAGCAGTCGCTCTGGAAACTGCCTCATTCTTTTATATAACTTACATCCTTTATCATATTCTTATTAGAAAGCTGTAATAAACTTATGTTGAATCAGGCTTCTTAAAAGGACAATGTAAGGTTTTCTCTCAGTAATGAGTAGGATGTAGGTCAGGGCCCACTCTGCCAAGGTAAAATTGTCACTAATTCCGTATTAGTGGAGTCTGTCTGATGCTGGATACTCGGAACATCCACACCTGCCTACAGTGTGAACACTGCCTTTTATTCTCCTACAGAAAGACCTCTCTCTACTTCTCTAGCCACATCATCTCTCTCCACCCCTCTAGCATCATCACCTTTCTCTCTTCAGAGCTTGAGATGTGGCCCCTTCTGGACGGAATGGAAATCTGCTCTTCGCTTTGGCTGTGTATGTGATAGGATCATCAATTCATGAATTTATTCAATAAACTACACATAAAATGAGTTATACCTTGTACCTGCAGGCAGTTTTTAAAACGCTGTGACCAAAGAGCCATAGATAGGCATGGCTTTTCTCCATGATAAATTTAAATTAAGTTAGTGCACTAATGACTGTGCTCCCTGGCCCCACTCCCCTCCATGGTTCCCAAGCACACACATCGATCTCCCTGCTGGGTTGCAGAGAGGTTCAGGGAACTGACCTGATTTTCTCCTTTGGCCTTAGATCCAATCACTCAAGTAGTAAAGAAGAAGACAAAATATTGATCTAGTCATTGAGAAGTAATCATCTTTCTCAGATGGTCTGTTTAGAATGCAGCAATAATTTTAAATAATGTGCTCTCCAGAGACCACATGACAACATATGTGGAACATTTGTTTTATTTAACTAGAGTCACACTTGTATCCTTACCCCCTCCTGAACTTCTAGGATGTAAGAGTAGGCCCACTTTAAGAAGAGCAGACATTTTTTTTTTATTCAGTTTACCCACCAAATCAGTTACAGAGCAGTTACTCATTTCATAAAAGGATCCAACACCCTTTGTAGCTAGATAAAATTCATGATCTTCCCATTCTGAAATACTGAGAACTCCTACAAGAGCCTTCATGAAGTTACTGGGTCATTTTAAAACTCGTTAAGTTTATGTTAGCATGGTTTTGTTTTCTTTTTTGTTTCAAATAACAGAAATTACCACTAAATATGGAGATATATAGGCTTTTGAAATACAAGTAAGTGTTGAAATAACCAGACCATCAGAGAGGCAGAAATAGGAACTGGACTTCAAAGGCATGGGCAGAGAAGGAGGTGTTCTCCTCATCTTATCTCTCCTATTTTCTGCCTGTCTACTTTATTCTTCAGGGTTGGTAGAAATCATCCCACTTTCCTCAGCATCACACCTTTAAGAGTCAGTCAGTAGAAGTCAAGGAGAGACTGTCTCTTCTTTTTCCTTGCAGTAACTAAAATCCAGAGAAAGGGTTCTGATTGGCTCAGGGTAGGTTAGGTTCCTGAGGGTAGGTTTTCCAAAAATGCCTGTGGCTCAGCCTATCTGAAGTCAGGCGTTTATTCCCAGGTCAGTCAGCTGTAGGTAAAAGACCAAGCCATGTTGTCTAAAAATTGTGCTCTAGAAGTGACTCTGTATGGTGTGGAGTGGGTACAGGGCCCAGAAAGGTAGGGGCTGGCAGACAACAATCCTATCTAATAAAAGAGTAACATGCAAATGTGACCATACCTTGGCTCCTGATTGGCTATGCTACCAGCCAATCAGGAGTCGGGGGCAGAGCCAAGCAGCAGGAATGCTCACTGGCCCTGGGGGCAGAGACAAAGCTGCAGCGGTGGTGGCAGCGAGCGCCTGGCCCTCGGGCTCAGAGAAGAGACGGCAGCAGTGAGTGCCCGTCCTTGGGGGTGGAGACGAGGCGGTGGCAGCGTGGCACTCCAGCCAGAGCAGAGAAGACTGAAGGCTCCGGCTGGAGTGAAGCCTCCAGCCAGCCAAAGCAAAAAACGGAAGGCAACAGCCAGTGGGGAGGCCTGGGTCCCAGGTTCCAGAGGAAAACTGGTCCTGGAAGCCAGGGGAAGGAAAGCCTATTGCATGAATCTTCATGCAGTGGGCCTCTAGTGTGCCTAAAAAATCTTAACCTTCCTGACATGTGGGTTAGGCATTCAAAAGGACTCCTGCAATCCATCCAAGCTGCCTTTATCATCCAAACTGTGCACTTCATAGTGGTCACAGGGTCCTACATATGAACACATCTTTACAATTATATTACAACTAGAGGCAAGAATGGGCCTTCCTTCCCCTGGCTGCCAGCACCACCTTCGCTCTGGCCCGAGCTGCCTTTCCACCTTTGCTCTGGCCCAGAGCTACCTTTCTGCCTTTACTCCAGCCTGGAGCCACCTTTCTATCTTCCCACACTGCCCAGAGACCCAGAGCATCTGGCACAGTGCAGAACACGCCCCGCTTGGCGCCTGTGCATGCAAATTAACCCTCCATCTTTGTTGGGTTAATTGCATACTCACTCCTGATTGGCTGGGGCTGTTGCGAAGGTACAGTCAATTTGCATCTTTCTCTTATTATTATAGATAGTTGCCAAAATAGTCATAGAATCATCTTATGTGCCATTCACAAATCAGTTATATTTTGCTTCAGTTAAGCTATTAAAAGTTATGGAGGGGCACAGGATTTTAATGAGTGTGGGCTCACATGTGCATATATTCAGAATATTCCAAAATTCCTTAATACTTTTATTATAGAGGATGATGAGTTAGTCCCCAAGTGTAAGATAGATATCTTGAGAGATACAGAGGTCTTTGAAGACACCAGGATGCCAATTAGCAAATTACTTATCAAGGGTAAATTACTTGTCCAAGGGAATTGTAGTCATTCCAAAGAACCTAATTTGTGTCTAATGCAGTACTTCTTAAACTGTAGCAGGCAGCTTTTCTGGAAATGATTTTCCTATGGAAGGTAATAGGCTCGGTCATGGCTTCTTTCACTCATAGTTCATGCAACAAACTAGCCCTCGCTGTCTGCTGAACCAAGCACTGTCCTGGGAGCTAAGGATAGGGAGATGACAAAGACATAACAAGCCTTCACAGAGATACAGTCTAATTGAAGGGAAAGCTGAGGTACCTTGATGAATTGAAAACTAACCCCACCTTCCATAGTGTATGCTGAGGGTGGCATGATGTCTGAAAGCAGAAAATGAACCATGCTGTCTAAGAGAATAGGCATTTGAGTTAAATCTTGCTGAAACGGGTACAGGTGGTTGCTGGGAGGCAAGGATGGTGCAGGTGATAGGCAAAGGGGATATTATCTGAAAAAGGCAAAGAATTTTGAAAGCTGTAGCATATGGAGAGAAGAGTGAGTACTTCTGTTTCTATGGAGCAAAGTTTGTGCTGGGGGAGGGGGATTTGTGAATGCAAGTATAGGTTGGTATAGCAGCTACATGTACTCAGACCTTATATAGCAAGAGTGGGGTTTGGACTTGATCCAGATGGTGCCAACTAAGTACTTTATGTAGATGAATTTCACACCAGATTTGACTTTCTGGAAGAGAATTCTGGAAGGATGGGATGGAGGAAGGGAAACTGGCCAGGTGACCAAAGAGAAAGTTGTCATCACAGGCTTAGGTGAGAGGCGATAGGAATCTCAACTACAGTGATGGAAAAGGAAGGACTTAAGTCTTGAAGGCCTTTCTGAAGTGGAATTGTCATGATTTTGTGACTACTGGGATATGGAGTTCAGAAAGGAGTCATGGATAATTCAGGTTTCAAATAAGGCTGACTAGGTAGAATCAATGATGTCATCAATTGAACACTAAGTAGGGATACAGGAAATGTGCATTGAGGGCAGGGCTTATAGGACCTTCATCTGGATGAGTTCAGAAGAGTGTGCACGTTTACAGTGCGAGGGATCAGAGCTGTAGGTCGGGTCTGGGAGACCTAGGACCATCTGAACAGCAGAGACCGTAAAAGCTATGGCAGTGAGTGGAGCCCAGCCAGAATGCTCAGATTTTATCTGCATGTAATTTTGGAATAAATATATGTGCTGATGATAATCATTAAGAACAAAATAACTGTCTGTTAAATCATAGCACCTGATGTTTGTGTACCTCTATGATATACTGAATAACTATTTTTGTTAGTTGTAGCTCAATACATATATATAAAATTTATCATATTTATCGTCTTGAGCACTTTGAAGAGTACATTTCAGTAGTATTAAGTACTCACCTTGTTGTGTAATCTATACAATTAAACCATTGTGTTTAAGAACCATACATTAGCTCATTTAAACCTTATAACAAATACACTAGATCATTGGTCGGCAAACTCATTAGGTAACAGAGCCAAATATCAACAATACAACGATTGAAATTTCTTTGAAGGCCAAATTTTTTAAACTTAAACTTCTTCTAACACTACTTCTCGGCCAGGCCGTGATATTTTATGGAAGAGCCAGACTTAAGCGGCCAAAGAGCTGCATGTGGCTTGCGAGCCACAGTTTGCCAACCACTACCCTAGATGAAAGAATGCTTACTCTTTATTTCACAGATGAAGAACTTGAAACAAGGGATGAACTAAGACAAAATTTTAATGCCTTGGTGATAATGCCACCAGGACTTCTTGGGTTAGAATTGGAGTTTTTACTACATAAAATACTGTCTTAAGTGACACTATTTTAGTGTCTAACTTCTAGCGGATCCAGCATTAACTCCATTATATCCTCAGATCCCATAGCTTTCTTTAAGGAAATCAGAAAAGAATCTGCCCAGTAGCTCAGCTTCCATGCTACTAGTCTGCACCTGAGAAGGGCTGATCCACCTGCCCTGAAGATGCAGGATTTGCCTCTCTGAGAGATCAGTGGTTCCCAGCAGTCTCACGGGTGGGTAGCTCTTCAAGGCCTGTCACCACTGGAAGGGCCTCAGAGACCAGAAGCCCAGCCCAGGCTGCCACATACAAAGGGCAGAGGAACAAAAGCCCGGCTGATACAACAGGCAGCTGTCTGCATGGGGCTGCTTTAAGGTTTTAGGCAGGAAATAAGGTGGGGGCTGCTTCCCTTGTCTTAAAATAAAGGGAAAGGAATACAAGCAGAAACATTTCACTCTTCCCCGCTTCATGTTGATCTCCCTCAGAAACCTGAGAGGGGATTATGTGGAGGGGACAGCTGGATTCCCCACCATTCTCCCAGTTCTTCTTTACTTGCAAGAGAAATAGTCAGTTTCTACAACTGAACTAGACTTGATTCCTACTGGGAACCAACTCTTCTGACTTCTCTTCTAAGGCTGCTAAAAGTTGCTCTGCAAAAGCAAAGTTGACCCTGGGAAACAGAGAAGGACATAGGCTGGAGTTCCAGACCGTTAGGCACAAACACCCTGAGCCACCTTGACCTTCAGGATCAGTTTTCAAACAGCCAAGTAAGTAGCTGCTTACCAGTATGTGCTGGGTTCTCAGAGGGTTCACCTTGGGTAGCATTTGCCATCATACCTAAATTCCAATATTAAGATCACCTATCTATATATATAAAGGCCTAAGCAACTGTTATAATGAAATGACCAGTTGCTATAATGCACATTGACCACCAAAGGGCAGACGCTCAACGCTGGAGCTTCCCCTAGCCAGGAGGGCCTGATCATTGATGGGGTCTTCTGGCCAACATCTCGGTCCCTCCCCCAGCTGGCAGGCTCAGATCACCTGATCGGGGCTGGGATTGGGAAGCATGGGTGGGTGGTGGCAGACTGGCCCCTTTCCCAGGAAGACCGAGAGTCAGCTCCCTGCTCAGGGCTGGTGGCCAACCTCCCGGGTCCCTCCCTGGTTCCTCTCCTTCTGCCAGCAGGCCCTGATTTGTTTACCACCTGCCTGCTACAGTGGTTGTTGGCCCCTCCCCCTGGCTGGCAGGCCCCAATAGCCTGATCAGGGCCGGGCCCCGGGCTGGGACAGGGAACTGGGGTCAGTGGCAGCGGACGTGTGTGGCGAGGGAAGGAGGAAGTAGGGAGCCAGGGAGGCAAGGCACCTGATTGTCCCTGATCACCAGCCAGGCCTAGGGACACCACTCATGCATGAATTTTGTGCACTGGGCCTCTAGTTTTAAAATAATTTTACAAAAGAAATAGTAGAAGTTTCCCCTCATGTTATCCTATATAATGAAAAGCTAATATACAAATTGTCCCCTCGACCAGGAATTCAAAGGGGAGTTTGACCAGGGGGAAGTAGCCCAACCAACAGCGGCCCTCCCCCCCACACCCCACCCCTGGCCCCACACATACATGAATTCATGCACCGGGCCTGTAGTATTTTATAAAACCATAATATAAATCTCTAAACCAGGAAATTAAACTTCACACCATACTATTAGCTAAGTCAACAGGGCTTATTCAGGTTTGCTAGTTTCACCAGTTATGTCTGATCCAGGGGTGTATGCAGGATCCCACCTGCATTAGCTGTTTTCTGTCTCCTTATTCTCTTTCCATCTGGGACAGTTTCTTGGTGTCTCTTTGTCTTCTATATTCAGAGTCCAGGCAGGGTATTTGACTGGCTCTCCTGCCTTCATGTTGGGATGTCTGAAGCTTTCTCTGGGTAGCTTGAGGTAACAATACTTTGTCAGGAACACCGTGGAAGTGACCTGCCCGTCTCAGTGCATCGCATCAGAGTGCCTGTGCATCTTCCTGCTGGTGGTGGCAGCTCGATTGCTTGGTTAAGGTGGTGTCTCACTGTACAGTTAATGTTTTCTTTTTCAAATTAATAAGGATCTCATGGAGAGATACTTTGAGACTGTGCAAATACCTGCCTCTCATCATACTTTCACCCACTAATTTAAGTGCTCATTCATTGAAGGTCTTTAGACTCGCCAACCATTACTATGGTCTTTGCCTAATGGTAAGATGTGGTTTTAAAGTGGCCAAGAAATCTGGTTGGGCTACTCATGATAGCTAGCCTGTGGTAGAAAGCGCATGAACTGTGCAGTCCTATAGGCTGTACCATAGCTCCTTGAGGTTCAGTCATGAGGGGTTCTGTGGCCACCAGACAGCATGAGTTGCAGGAGATACCTAAAAAGGTAAAGGTGATAAGGCCACAATTCCTGCCAGGTCAAGACTGTGCTTGAGCGATGTACTCAATGTCTCTGAGCTGCTGCTGATTTCTTTTGTCGCTTTAATCTAGGTACAAAACATCTAGAATGGTATGGCCCATAATAAGTACTCAGCAAATTTTAGATTCCAGTCCCTGCCATACTGTTACCACTGCCATTCTCCTACCACTGCTCTCTCTATCCCCAAACTTTAACACACATGATGGTTAGTCCATTACAACCAAGTCGGTCAGCTCCCCAAGACCAGACCTCTTGTGAGGTGGGACCCAGAATGGGTATGTCTTGAGGAGGTAGAAGATCAGAGAGAGATGAAGCATGGCCATGTCATGGGACAGAGACATTTGGGAAGGAGGGCTCCGTGAAGAGAGATTCAGCAGGAAATCACTAAGCTGTGGAGGAACAAAAGGAACCCAAATGAACATAGGTGTGGTGGCAAAAGGAGCTCTTGTAATCTGTAAGCAGATTTCAACAAAATTTCCTTCATACCTAAGCTCTAGGTTTCCTTTTAAGGAGGCTTTTAAATTAATTTGAATAAGATTTTTTTAAGTTTCTTCAGACAGCCTCCTGAGACCATCTCTCCCTCCCTCTCTCTATCGTCCCTGTTTTGGTCTCCCAACCCCAACAGAGGTTCTTTACACTATTGCTAACACAGAGCCCCAGATGTAGTATGTACTGAGACAGTGCAGCTTCCCTGGGTCCTACACGTGTTCACGGATAGCTATGTGCCGTGGGACTGAGGACGCTGAGGAACCTGCGTGTCTGTGCAGCTGCTCTCAGTAAATGTGGCTTTGGGAACACTGCATTAATTCCCTGCTGGAGAAATAAACATGGGGATTTTAATGGCGGGTGTGCTCCCTAAAAGATGGCAACTGTGAGGTGGGGTAGGGTGGTGTCAGGGAGAATTCCCAGCATCTGTGAGGATCCACATAAAACAAGCTTTCTAGGAAGTGTCTCTTATGGTCAGCAATGAGAGCAATACCTAAATCATCCTTGAGTTTTACCTTCCTTTTATTCTTAAATTTTGTTACATTTATTGGGGTGACATTGGTTAATAAGATTGTGTAAGTTTCAAGCATACAGTTCTATGATACATCATCTGAATATGACATTGAGTGTTCACCATTCAGTCAAGTGTCCTTTGTCACCATATATTTGATCTTTTATCCTCCCACCTCCTATCCCCTCTCGTAACCACAAGTTTCATCTTCTGACTGTTACAGAGAAATGTAACTTAGAATGAGTTCAGTTGCAATAACAGAATGCCTACTGGTGGCTTTGGCAGTATGTTCATTTCCTGTGGCTGCTGTAACAAATTACTACAAACTTGGTGGCTTAAAACAACAGAACTTTCTCCTCTCACAGTTCTGGAGGCCAGATGTTCAACATAATTTCCACTGGGCCCAAATTAATGTGTTGGCTGGGCCACACTCTCTCCCCCCCCCCCACCCGAAGCAAGAATCTGTCCCTTACCTCTTCCAGCTTCTAGTGGCTGCTGGCACTCCTCTGCTTGTGGCCACATTATTCCAGTCTCTGCCTCTGTCATCACATAGCCTTCTTCTCTGATCTTCTGTGTTTCTGATCTTCCTCTGCATCTCTCTCATAAGGGAACTTGTGATAGCATGTATAGCCCACACAGAGTATCTGAAATGATCCTCTCATCTCAGGATCTCTAAGGAGTCACATAAGCAAAAATCCTTTCTCTATATCAGGTGACATTGACATGTCCTTACAGAAAACAGACAAGGCAGGCATGAAGGAGGCAAGTGCTCAAAAGCCTTTTACATCTTCTTGGCTAGTACAGTCCACTCCAAGTTACAAAGGAAAAGGGAGAAGTGGGTTCCTGACAAACAGGACCTGGATCTCTATGACTTACTAAGATTATCCCTGAGAGCTGGCATTGTGCTGTCTTTGAGTTCTGTTAGCAAGAAAGAAGCAGTGGAAATGGCTTCTGGGTAAGCCAAGAACAGTGACTCCCACAAGGGCTGTGGATCTTGACTTTATCTTGTAGTCAGATTGCAGTTGGAATGAGTATTATCTCTTATTCTATCTCAACTTCTCTATTTAGTCGCACTAATGAACTAACATGATCATTGAGTTTCTACCTCAGCCATTTATGGGATTCACTATTCAATAAAGTGGACTTAAGCTTTGGTCTTGGACTCAGAAGGCCGAGAATTCATAACCAACTGGTGTGTGTGTGTCTTAAAAACTCATCCACCCTCTCTAGAACTTTAGTAAGCACTCTTACCTCACAAGGCTGTGTGAGGAGGTAAAACACAGTCTCTGGGAATTAACTGAATAATTGCTGTTACTGTTGTCAGCCTTAAATGGAGCCTGCTGCTGCCTCACAGCTTAGACCAGGTTTAGGAAAGTTTCATCAACTCGTTTATTTTTCACTCCCCCATCAGCCATGCCTCCCTCTCCAACACAGACTCTCACATACACTCAACTTTGTTGTTTGATTATTTTCACTTTCAAGCTCTGACCAGGAACAGGCCTTTGGTGCTGATGTTGGTACTATTCTCACTATATCCCTGGGTGTAATTTCAGTAGTGAGTGCAGAATATCAGGAGTAAGCTCCTCAACTTGTAGCTTTATTTTCACTCATGTTTTTGGTAAATCATGGGCCACTCTGTCCTTGGTGGCCTTGATCCCAGACACTGCAGGTGACAATGACAGGACTAAAGTGAGAAGCGTGAAGATCCTCATGGCATCTGTGTCTGGCCCTGGCTCAGTTTTCTCACCAGATTGTTAGCAAGCGGAAGGTTGTGGCCCACAGAGCAGAAGAAGAGATGTAACACCTAGTCAGGTGGCTAGATAGGAATGTGGGACTTTCCAGCAACTGAATGTGGAGGGAGTTGGCCCCCCCTGGCTGAAAACCACAGTTACCCAGAAGCTGTGTAGAGAGATGCTTCAGCATTACCCTGGGGACCCTAATGCAGAAGTTTCTAGGTAAAGTTTCAGTCAGGATGGTGGTATAGGTTAAATGTGGTACTCACCTCCTCCCACAACCACATCAGAATTACAACTAAACTACAGAAAAACCATCATTTAGAACTGGCTGAAATCTAGCTGAACAAAAGTCCTACAACAAATGATATAAAGAAACCACATCGAGACTGGCAGGAGGGGCAGAGATATGCAATGGGCTGGTCCCACACCCACATTTGGTTAAAAATTGGGAGGGATATCTTGGCTGCAGAGGTTCCACATGAGAAGCAGAGTCATAGCCAAACACCAGACCCCCTCTCCTCAACCCCCAGCCCAGTGTTTCAGTGTGAAGAAGAGAAGTCCCCATAACTTGTGGCTATAAAAACCATTGGTGATTGTGGCTTAGTGAGCCAGAGGACTACTGGAGTCCCAGGTGGTTCCTCTTAAAGGGCCCCACACAGACTTACTCAGGCTCACTCCCTCTGAGCTCCAGCACTGGGTCAGAAGCTTGAGAGATTCCATGAACATATGGGGAGAAATTAAATTATCCAGCATCGTGGGGAGAGTTGGAAGGGCTGCTTTCTCCCAGAAAGAAATGCTGGCAGAGGCCATTGTTCCTTTTCTGAGCCCTCCCTACACAGACCAAGCAGATAACCATCATATCTGAGTCTCCTGGCTAAGGCTGTTCACCTCTCCACCCCGCCAAACTTTTAGGCCCACCTAAGCTATTTCCAGTGTCTTTTACATAGGAATGGCTTGTCCTAGCTTATGCTTCAGACTTTCGTAAAATCTCAGATATGCAGCATCTAGCATGCCCTGTGCCCTCTGACTAAGGGCACTAGTGGCAGCCCAACTTTGGTTCACAGATTGGCCTCACCTGGGCAGCTCCAAGCCCAGCATAAATAGCAGCCATTTGCAGATTGCAACTAAATGGCTGGGAGGCCTTGAGCAGAACACAGGTGATGGCTAACCTTGTCCTGCACCTCTCAGGAGGCCCTAGAGCCAGCATACCAGTGGACAGCCTCAGACCACATCAGAGCACCACCATCCAACCACCTCTACAAGCCACAGACTCAGGGGGTGAATGCAGTGGGCACCTGAGCCCACTGAAGTAAGTCTTGCTCTGTGGAGTAGGCCCCTACACAGCTGATCCTCCATGGTGCTCCCAGCCAATCATCACAGCTGATTGGCCTGGAGGGTGAATCCCTCCCACTGATGTGCCAACACCAATCAAAGCTTAACTATGTACACAGTCCACGTGGTGGTGGGACACACCTGGAGTGCCCAGCTCTGGTGAATGGGGAGGCTGTACCACTGGACCCTTTGGGACACTTATTACATTAGGCTACTCTACCAAGCCCAGGAGATGTAGCGGCATTACCTAATGCATAGAAAAAAGTACAGGGAAGCTACCAAAATGGGAGACAAAGAAACAGGTTCTAAGTGAAAGAATAAGAAAAAGAACTAAATGAAATGGAGGCAAGCAAACAGATACAGAGTTCAAGACAATGGTTAAAATGATGCTCAAGGAACTTTGAATTCAACATCATAAAAAAAAGTACATGGAAAGTTTAAAAAAGAACCAGTCAGAAATGAAGGATACATGAACTGAAATAAAGAGAATAATTTATAGGGATCATCAGTAGAGTAGATGAAGCCAATTTGGAATATAAGTAGGTGAGTTGGAATATAAGGAAGCAAACAAACACCCAATCAGAACAGCAAAAAGAAAGAATAATCCAAAGAAATGAAGATAGTGTAAAGAGCCTCTGGGACAACTTCAAGTGTATCAACATTTGCATCATGGAAATGCTGTAAGGAGAAGAGAGGGAGCAATAAATTGAAAACCTATTTAAAGAAATAATAACAGTAAACTTCCCTAACCTGCTAAGGAAATAGACACACAAGTCCAGGAAGCACAGAGAGTCCCAAACAAGATGAACCAAAAAGGCCCACACCAGGACACATCATAATTAAAATGCCAAAATTTAAAGATAAAAAGAGAATCTTAAAAGCAGCAAGAAAAGAGCAGTTAGTTACCTACAATGAAGTTTCCATAAGACTGTTAGCTAATTTCTCAACAGAATCTTTGCAGACCAGAAGGAATAGCAAGAAATATCCAAAGGGTCGTAGCAAGAACCTACAACCAAGATTTCTCTACCCAGAAAAGCTGTTGTTAGAATTGAAGGACAGATAAAAAGCTTCATAGACAAGAAAAAGCTACAGGAGTTCCTCACCACCCAACCAACAATGCATGAAATATTAAAGGGTCTTCTTTAAGAAGAATAAGGGAGGGAAAAACATAAAATATATGAACAATAAATTGGCAGCAAATACATATCTATTATCAATTGAATCTAAAAAAACAAATAAATAAGCAGAACAGGAACAGACTCATAGACACAGAGACATTTTGATGGGAGGGGGTTTGCTGTCCTACCAACCTTTGGTAGCCTCTCCCAGGCAGCTGTCCTGGATGAGGTTTTTCACCTGGTTTCACCCAACTGCACATGTCAGCCTGTGGGCCCTGGAGCATGAAGTGTGATTTGCTTAGGGCCCTGCAGCCCCACCACCGCTGCACTGTCTCTGTTCAGCCTTCCTTGGGGCAGAGGATGCCAGAGAAGCTTGCAGGTGAGGTTCAAGAAGTCACCTCCATGTTCCCAGGCAGGTGTGAAGTCAGGTCTGTTTATTAAAGTCCCAGTTTTTGTTTTTTTGTTTTTTCAAATACCTTCTTCAAAAAGAACTATGTATGTGTGATGCCTGTTTCCCCATGACAGTGACTGTGAGGGGTGAGTGTGCTGCTTTGGGGCTGACAAGACAGCCATGCCTTCTCTCTACTTTAGGCAGCAGGTGCATAGAGGCTGTAGCCACTGTCCAACTTACTAAGTGGAAGAAATTGCTCCTGACCACTTGCAGTGCTTAGTAGCTACCGCCTGAATACAAAAGTCAGAAATTATGACGATTTTCAGTTCTCTTTCCTTTGTGTCCGCACCTCAGCCATGTGCTCCCTCCAGGGAGGAAGGAGGGGCCACTGTCAGGCCTGGGGAGGGGCTGCTGTGAGTGCAGCAGAAACCCCAGTCACAAAGCCACTCCGCAGCCTCTTGTCCACATCTAGGCACAATGAACATGCGGAGGACTGGCAAGCACTTCATTTCCTGGTGAGCAGTATGTCTTGGTGGCTAGATTTTTCTGCTGTGTGGATGGGCCTTAGTGTGTGGCGATCACTATGGAGAGATGACACACTGGTCTGTCTAATAGGGATGTGTCACTTTCAGAGAGGCAGATGTATTATTTAAAAAGACTAGACTCCAGTTAAATATACTGCCCTCATAATGCAATTTTCTCTTTCTCTCTGATGATTAAAAGGCCCTTCCGAATCTTCCACTAGTTCTGGGGAACAGCTTTGTTTTACATCCTGGGGGTGGAGAAGTGCCAATAAGCACAATATCCTCCTGCCTTGCCTCCCCAATCTTCTCAGTTTCCAGGGGCCCTTAGGACAACCTCCTCAGGGTTTCAGGGAGTGAAGAGAGCCTGGAAAAGACTGAACACAGGGCCTGCCCAGGTGCAGTGAGCCCTTGACCCTATGCTCCTCCCCGGCCCTGCCCTCTCTGCAGATGCCCTTCCTTTGGGGACCCAGGAGGGCCCAGGCTGCTGCCACACAGCCCAGCGCAGCCACAGCAATGCTTCAGTTCACAGTGAAATGACTTCCTCTGCTTGGTGTAATTTAAACTGCCCACATTGCTAAACTTCCATATTACACATTTTTGTCAGGATGTCAGAAGAAATGATAAACCTTCTTGAAAAGGCCACCTGCATCACATGCCAAGAACCCCCCGCGCTGGGGCTCCCGGCCCAGCCTCTGGTCTGGTTCTGAGATTCTCAGCATGGTCTCCCAGGTATAAAGAATCTCCCCTTCGTGACCCCTGCCTCTTGTTAGCTGATGGATGAGATCTTTTCTTAAGCTGACTCCCTTGTCTATTATGTTTTCAGAATTCAAGGTTTCTCTTCAGATTCTTGGATGACCGCCAAGTAGTCGGCTTTGTGAGTGGGTGAATCGCTCCTCTCTCTTCTCCTTGAACAGGAAGTCGCTGTTTTTTAGGGTGAAGGAAGGGGAGGTGCCTTTCACCTTTCTTTGTTGCTGTTTTCAGGCAGTCAGTGGGAGTTTATCCCTTGGCCCCTTTGTGGGAATTGCTTCTCAGGGACCGTACCTTAGGCACAAGCCCGGACATAAGCAAAGCATTGCCGTGTTGGTGGGGCTGTATTTTCCTGCTGGACTGCGTCACCCAGAATTTTTTGTGTAGCTTCTTGACCCGGGTGTTTTTGGCCGCTGAGGGGATGGCTCAGTGGTCATCACTGCAAGGAGAGGCTGTGGGGAGCTTGGGAGCTGCCGCGGTGCAGGCAGGGAGAGGCCCAGGAAGAGGTGGCTGCCGCCTGTCTTTGTAGCTGCTTTCAGCCCAGGGTTGTCAGAGCCGCCAGTCCACACACAGAGCAACTCGGGACTCTTTACAGCAGCTGAGCGGTGAGGTCTCCCTGAGGAGGGAGAGCTAAGCCTCACTGTGAGGAAGAACAAAGGCCCTATTCCTGCCCTCCATTGTAAACTTGTATTGGGGACACCCCATTTTTCCTTGTGTAAGTCACTAGTCATGTGGCGCTTGTTTCCCCTTTGTTAGTTCTGACAGAACAGTTTTGTCCCTGAGTGGCCATTGGTGGCGGGATGTCTACAGAGCACTCAAGAAACTGAGGCACAACACAGTTCTTCGTGGTCAGCTGCTCCCAGCACAGGCGTCCAGCAGAAATAGATGGGGATTCGTTCCCAGAAGGACAGCTTCAACTCTGCATGGAGACTTTGTGTTTCTCTGCAAAGTTCCCAGCCTGTTAGTGGACGTCCATGGACTTTAAGCACATGCCACCAGGACAGTCGCTGAGCTAGAGGACTCAGGGTTCAGAATGAGCCCTAGCTCTTTCAAAACTCTGGGTTGGCTGTGTCCAGAGGAGGCATTTTTACCCATGGTCTCGGTTACATTTTGGGCCCCATTCCACAGCGTAACCTGAATCTAAATTCAGACAAGGCACTGTTTGTCTTGGACGACACAGCGCCCAGTCACCTGGGCTTCATTACCTGCAGAACTGGATTAATCTCCACGGCACCCCAGGCTCCTGTACCACTCAGATGGGCCAGGTCCTGGAATATGGACTGGAGAGCCTCCTTGGAGTCTGAGGCAAATGGCCCACACTGTGGTTTCAGCTGTACTTCCCAATAAGCCAAGGACAGCAAGGTGACTGAGTGGTGAGGATCTCCTGTTCCTCATGGCTGTGCCACCCCGCCCTCAGGTGCTCTTGTTGCTTCTTGGCCATGAGTCCACTCTATACGACAGGAAAATAAAGACAAAAGGAAAGGGGTGAACCTAACACTTAGCAAGCACCCCCATGGCCAGGTACCCTACAAGTCTTAGCTCAGGTGCATAAGAGGGACTTGCCACCTATGTGAGGGTCAAAACCAGATGTAGAAGCAGGACTGCCCAGCGCTGAAACCCAGGACAGGACGCTCCTGTACTGCGAGATCTTCTCTCGATTCCACAGGAGTGTGCGGCCTGCGCTATAGGAGGCCAGGGAGAGGCTGGCAAAGCTTCCCAGAGTGATGGCAGTGGAACCATATTTTGAGCGATGTGCAGCCTGAACCAGGCAGCTGGTACTGGAGAGGGGCACCCTGGGCTTCTGAAGCACCTGGAATTCCCTCTCTGCTCATCCCCCCTAGTTCAATGTACTTCACCCATGTCTGCCTCCATGTCCTTGTCTTTAAAGAATCCATACACTATATTTCAGTGTGAAAAAGTTTATGAAGATGCCAGCAGGGTGCCTCGTCCATACCTTGTCAGTCCTGCCTCTCTGTGCTCTTCGAAGGCACAGACTCCTGGGATGGTCTGGTATGAGCACAAAATCTGGAGGTTGGTACACCTGGCAGGTAGTGAGCACTGAGTGGCTAAGTGGTGGTAGGTAAGTCTAGGAAAGTGTTTTAGTGTCAGGTCATAAAAGACGTGGAAATTGTACTCAATTGGTTTAGAGTTTGGGATTTGGTTTGTGGAGAAACAAGATGATGAGATTTGCTTTAGGGGAAAGGCTGGCAGCAATATGAGGGTTGAAAAGTCACCCTAAACATTTTGTTGGGTGTCATCTCATGTACTGAAGGGTTGCCGGTTTGATTCCCGGTCCAGGGCCTGCTAAGTGATGTTTCCCTCTTTTATCATTGTCTCTCTC
Source organism: Antrozous pallidus (assembly GCA_027563665.1). Lineage (NCBI taxonomy): Eukaryota > Metazoa > Chordata > Mammalia > Chiroptera > Vespertilionidae > Antrozous > Antrozous pallidus. The sequence goes on from CM050512.1 coordinate 91,380,922, forward strand.
TCTCTTTCTCTCTCCCTCTCCCCCCCCCCCCTCTTTCTGAAAGTCAATCAAATATCTTTTAAAAAAGAAAAAAGGTTAAAAGCAGAAAAGGCAAGTTTTGTTTTCAAGTGTCATGGTGGCTATCACAACCCATCTGTTCCTCAAAGGATTAACAATGGGAACACCTTGAATTGCTAAAGAGATTTTGCTTCTAGCATGTTTGTACTTACCCTCCCTTTTAATCTTTAAACCATCCTTTGAGATTGAGGGGATACAGGGATTTTCTGAATTATTGTACTACTGTGAGTTTGGCTGTCATTCAAGGCTGATTGTGGGTTCAGCATTTTAATCTGAGTCTCTGCCTCCCCTCCCGAGGCTTCCCACGATCTCCTCTCAGCAGCATATCCTTTTTGAGGTTGTACCTGGTTCTCTCCAAGGCTCTGTGGTGGTCATGCCAGTGTTGATAATACATTATCAGTGTTGATAATGACAGTGATCATAGTCACAGGTAACACTTATAGAGCAGTTACTTAACTATATGCCAGAATTTGCTACTATTTTTACCTTGCTTTGTGTAGTTATTATCTCTTCTTTACAATGGAGAAAATAGAGATGTAATGTGCTTACTTACCCAAGGACACATAGGGAGGATAGAATCAGATGGGGTCAAACCCTCCAAGGGTTTGGGGGCCATCGGCCAGTTGATAAGTTGTCTGTCACTCCTCACCACCCTCCCTGGAGCCAGGGGGCAGAAGGGGGTGGGCCTGAGTTGTCAGAACATCGGGAGCCTGACCTGCTTCAACCTGAGTAGCTGGGTTATCTGTTTCATAGATTGGCTTTTCTCAGAACAATTTATTTAGAGAACATGTCTTCCCAATAGCTTTTAAAAATATTTTTTAAGTGATTAAAAAATGGATAGATTGATAGATAAAAAAACAGGCTTCTTGGATGGGATAGATTGCCTGGCAAAGCAAGTATTGCAAAATGCAAATAGTAGCCTATTATCACTGGGTGTATAGGTGTTCACTCTAAAACTCTTTCCACTTCTCTGTGTTTGAAACTTCCATAATAAAATGTCAAGGAAGAAACTGAGTAGATATGTTTAAAGGCACTTCCAGATCTTTTAAAATGTCATTTCTTATGCTTCTCTCTATGTGCCTTTGTTGTGTCATTGTACAACTTTGGGGTATGTGGTTGATGTCCTAGTCATTATTGGAGCCTGCCATTAAAAACAACAACTCTACTGAGAAAATAAAAGGAATCAAGAGTCATTTTCTTCTCCACCTACCTGCTCCCAAACTTGGAATTAACAAGTGGGCTGGTTACAGATACTTCCACTGGGAAGCTGTAGGCCTGTAGTTCTCCAGATGAAAGATGGGTTTGGTTATAGAAACTCATCGCCTGTTTCAGAACAGTGGTCATTTGGGAACCATCCCTAGATGAGGCTTCCTGAGCTCTCCAGCCCCAATAAAGGCATGGGGTTGGCATTCACTGTCATTGGCAGAGCCTTAGAGGAAGGAGGAGACACTCACCCAGGGAGATCTGGAAGCCTGTGGAAACCCTTCAGTCCTCAGGGGCCTGGGATGCTGTGCTGGTCATAGCACAGTGTCACATGCAGTCTTCCCACTGAACACTCCCACTTCAGCTGAGCTAATGCCCCTTGCCAGGGCATTAGAACGGGTGGCGTCATGCACCACCAGTAGACTTTGTTCATCTTATTATTAGAACAACCTTGCCAGCTCTTTCCAGGGACTTCATCGAGGAATTTGCCAAACAGTGATAAAGCAGCCTCTGGTGGCTAATAAGCTTGGCAGTGTCATTAATTGACAAGACCTGCACTTGTCAATCTTGAGGCCATAGAAGTGGATCTCTTGTCTTTTCCCCTCTCCCGAAGCCTTTGTCCACTTCCCTTCGTAGATCAGTAGGGCCCTGCATCCACATCAAGCACATACCCCTCCTGTGTTCTCGTGTGCTCACTGAGCAACTCACCTCACTGAGCTGGTGTGAAAACAGCCCCTGGAAACATGCAGGCAAGACAGCACAGAGGGAAGCCTGGCAGAGGGAGGGAGGGAGGAGTTTGCTCTGTTTAATTGGTTCTTCCGCCTAATGGTAGTTTGTCAATTAAGGAGATACTTAGAGAAAGTGAAATTAATCCATATGGGTCAAAAGCAGCTATTAATTTTTAATCAAAACAAAATGTTGAACAGATTTGTAGCTCTGCTCAGTACAAATACACACGCCACCAGCCTCTTCCTGAAGGATTTGGGCGCACAGACAGGAAGGGACAGCTGATAGTTTAGAAAAGGTGGGCCTCCTCATATGTCCCCTGCCACCCCTAAGTGAGTGAGCTGCGCAAAGCCACCTCTCTTGTGTTTCTTCAGCATCTCTTGCATTCCCTGACACACAGAGATACACATGGATGTTACTCCCGATTGCGTACGTCACTTTGGGGTATTTCAGATAGTTTTAGGCATAACATCTGTCCTCTAAGAGCACCCAGTCTGGTGAGGAAACAGAGGAGGCGTTTCAGGGTCCCTTCCAGAGTTATTCAAAACGACATGTGACCCAAGTGCTACCATGTGTGCTACACTGTGTGAAGAAGAGGCGTTTGCTGAGCACATCCCAGGGATCACCTCCATTACCCTCCACAGTGACACAGGAAGTGGGCTTCACTTTTATGAGCCCCATTTGAAAAGGAGGTCCCTGCGGCACAGAAAGTTTAGGTAACTGGCCAGCATCTCTCAGCTCATAGTCTGCTAGAGACCTGCACTACTCAGTACTATCTGAGCCCCGGTGGTCCCGAGAGCGGGCTAGGGACAGTGATGAAGGCTCCTGGTGGGTATTAGAGGGAGAGTTGATTGTGGAAGGTGCCAGGGAAAGATGCCTCTGGCAGGAGGGACAGTAATGAGTACAGTTTGGAGGAAAGGAGTAAACTCTGGTACCTGGAAGGGTTCGGTAGGTCTGGGTTAATTCACTTTCAGGATCTTGAATGCCAACATCCAGACTTTCTATCTAGGTCATTCTGAATGTCTTCACCGTCTACAGGTTGTCTCCCAGTGCGCAGAGGGTCTCCTCTCACCATTGCAGCACTTGGGTTCCAGGCCTTCCTTGTTCTCCCACTTGCCGCCTCTACCTCCCTCCCCCTCCGCCTGGCTTCTTTCATCTCATTTATGGCATTCTTAGCTCATCTATTTCCCTTTTGTATAGAGACAGAAAAGAAAAAAATATTAAGAAGGCACTCCATTCTGCACTAGCTCTTAGAGTCTGAACTGAATGAAGCTTCTTAACCACCTTCTTGTCCTCAGCCCCTTCTTCACCCTTGAACTTTGAGAAAAAAGAGCAGAGGACTTGCCCTCAGGGCACATTCTTCTGCCTCCACCTGCTAAGGGCTCTTGTGTTTCTTGTCTAGAAATGATGTTATTTTCTGGGGGGAAAGGGTGTCAGGAAGGACTCTCTTCCAAGGGTCCCTCTTCAGGCTGCTGACACCTGCCAGAAACTTGTCCCAATGGAACAAAACCTCTTATTTCCTGGAGAGAGAGCAGGCTGCCAGAGCAGATAACAGGGGACCAGGCGCCAGGGCCTACAAAATCCCCTCACACTGGTCAGAAGAAGCTGGGCGCATAGAGGAGAGGTAAAATCCTTCTTTGCTACCTACATGCTTTATAACCTGGCCTCTTTAAGGCATTGGGCGGACGATAATTGATGGCAATTTGCTGGTAAATGCCAGTGGATTATGTCATGACATGGGGGCGGGGGCATATGAGGAGACTATTTAGTCCTCATATTCTGGAGCAGTCTCATAGGTGCTGCAGGAAACCAAGGACGTAATTCAGATCACCAGAGACCGGGCCCAGAAGTCCAGAGCTGAGGAGGGGCCTGAGTGCAGATGCTGCCCTTCCTCTGGGAGGCAGGCCTCAGCTGTGTGCACATCCTGGTTCGACCTAGAGGGAGAAGAGATGGGCTGAGCGGGGAAGAGACTGTGAAGTCTGGAGCAGAGATCAGATCAGGGCAGCACGGCCGAGACTGAATATCTGGAATAGGTGGTAGAAAGGAGGTTGATGGTTACAGGTGGTATTTTCCTCATGCCCTCTAGCCTGAAAGAGAGTGGAGAGAATGATGTAGCTTACTCGGTGGTTGGTGACAAAAGCGGGAATTTGGTTCTTCACTGGCACGAGTGTTAGACTCTGCGAGCTAGGGGACCCATCTTGCATGTCTGAGAAAGTGAGGTTGCTCAGAGGGACACTCACCCTAACAAGAGGCCCTCGTGCTGAGCAAGAGGAGGCCCCCTGATGATGAGCTGTGGCACCACTGCCGTGGAAGAGATCATGTCGTGGGCGAAAGACATTTTTAGTGCCTGGTGATTGATATTAGATAATATTAATTATGTAGTAATTATAACCTTGCCCATCAATCTGTAAGTGCTCAGGACATTGTAATAGTGAAATTCATTTCTCCAACTAGCTTAGTTAACTGCACCTATCATTAGTGCATTCATTTATTCTTTTCCTTGATATATATTGATCAAAACCTACTGTGTGCTAAGTCATAAAGCAATAAACAAAATGGACACATTCCCTGCTATTAACATTTAGTATAAAATACAGCCTTTAAAATCTACTTTTCTGCATTGATTAAGGTTTTCTCTGTGGAGAAGTACATGATTAATTGTGTAACTATTCCATCCACATATAAATGAAATATATACTATCTGTCTATTGTTGTAAGACTTTAAATATTTAGTAAATAAAATGTATTGATTTTAAAAATTAGTGTAAGATAATGACACCAAGTAACAAATGAACGTGTGTGTGTGTAGTTACAATCTTGAAAAGACCAACTGAAAGTCACTGTAGTATTTAGAGCAGGGGCAGATATGATCTGATCCTCCCTTTTTTAAAAATCTGGCTCTGGATGCTGTGTAGAGTGTGAACTGTGGGAGGCCAGAGCGAAGGCCAGCAGTTTGAAGACTTACAAATGTCCAGGTGAGAGAAGGTGACTCAGAGTAGGCAATTGTGAGGGTTGTTGAGGTAAAAAAACAAAAAAAGAAAGGAAGGAAGGAAGGAAGGAAGGAAGGAAGGAAGGAAGGAAGGAAGGAAGGAAGGAAGGAAGGAAGGAAGGAGAAAGAAAGAAAGAAAGAAAGAAAGAAAGAAAGAAAGAAAGAAAGAAAGAAGGAAAAAGAAAGAAAAAGAAAAGGTATCATGTTCATTTTGGCAATCAGATAAGCAAGATTTGACAGCTGATGGGAGATGGTGTGAAACAGCTATCTCCTTCCTAGGTTGATTGTGGGAACTAAATGAGATACTGTTGGCTTCATTTTACAGACAAGGAAATAGAACCTCTGAAGTGAGAGATAAAAGTCTCCCAGAGCCTCTGATATCTCGAACACCGTGCATCCTGCACTAGAGCAGGGTGTGCAGAGCTGCATCTACCAGGAAGCCAGGAAGTGTGAGCATCAAGGCACTCACTTGCCAGGAGGACCTCCTCTAAGCCCTATACCTACTCATATGTTCATAACTTTGTGTTCTTTTTCTTAGAAAGCACTCCCCATACGTGTTTAAGCTCCAGTCCTCACAACACCTGTGTTTTCCTCTGGCTGAGTGCATATGACTCTGTTGAACAAGCCTGAGCCTTGATGGGGTGGAGATGAGATGGAAGTCTAACCTGTTAGGCAAAGTGGGTCACTGGGAGAGAAGCAAGCATTCTGTCAGAGGTGCACACCCAGCATGGATGGTATACTTCCTTTGTGGCAGGCACTGGATTGATTTTTTTTTCTTGCTATTATCTGATTTAATCCTTACACAACCTCATGAGGTGAGCACTTTCATTATCCCCATTTTATGTGAGGAAACTGAGCCTTAGTGAGATTAAGTGATGAATCTAAGTAGGTGAACTGGACTGGCTTCTTGACAGGCATGATTTCGAGGCCTGAGGCTAATCTTAATCTCTACTGCTATAGGAATTCTTGTCCAAAGCCAGAAACTCTGATACTTTTTTTCCAGTTTTATTGAGAAATAATTGACATACATCACTGCATAAACTTAAGGCATACAGCAGGATGGTTTGATTAACATATATTGTGAAATGATGATCACAAAAGGTTCAGCTAACATCTGATAGATTCTTAACTTACCTTATGTAACTTAACTTTAGTCTCCTAGAAGGACAAGAAGCATGGACTAATTTTGCCCTCCCCCCCCAAAAAAATTTGCTTAGTGAAGTATCAGCAAGAAAAAATAATCTTCCGCCAAAACCAGTTTGGCTCAGTGGATAGAGTGTCGGCCTGTGGACTGAAGGGTCCCAGGTTCAGTTCTGATCAATGGCTTGTACCTTGGTTGTGGGCACATCCCCAGTAGGGGGTGTTCAAGAGGCAGCTGATCTATTTTCTCTCTCATCGATGTTTCTGACTTTCTATCCCTCTCCCTTCCTCTCTGTGGAAAATCAATAAAATATATTATTTTAAAAAAGAAAAAGTAATCTTCCTTCGGATAAGGGATTGAGACCACGTGTCATATGTGCCACAGACGATGACAAGATTCTGAGGCTTGAGAGGTCTCGGATGTTTTCGGAGAGAGGGGAGGCCACTGGAAGGCTCTCACCATACCAGCAATATGATCTGATTTCATGTTTTTAATCACTCTGGAGGCCTGGCTGGCAGGCTCACTTGTTTGGACTGTCATCCCATACACCGATGCACATGTTGTTCCCGGTCAAAGCACATACCTAGGTTGTGGGTCCAATCCCTGGTCAGGGCATATGGGAGGCAACCAATCCATGTTTCTTTCTGACATCGGTGTTTCTCTTTCTCTCTCTCTAAATGCCAATGAACATATCCTTGGGTGATGATTTAAAAAACAACAACAACAACAAAAACTCACTCTGTGGAACACCATAGGGTAGAGTAACCGGCTGGCTCCTCAGGCACTGCGTGAGACACAGATGGCTTAGCATAGTAGATGCAAAGATGGCCTACAAGTTTTAGTGAAGATGTATCATAATATCGGCAAGAATGTTATTTGAGGAAAAGCTAACAGTATTAAATGCTGCATTGTATTTAGAATGACCAATGGGAAAGAGTTTTCGTCCCCATGCGCCGAACCTGCCTCAGTCTCTGAAATCTGTTAGGATGTAGACCAACTGATCAGCAGAGCTTCCTGTGACCTCAGTGTCTTTTCAGCTGGTCTCACCTCACAGGATCTGGACTAACTCGCTTGGTAGAGAGAGAGGAGCTTCAGGGGACAGCTGCCGTACTTGGCCATCCAGACTCTGCTGTCAAGACTCAAAGCCCAGGAGGCGTGGCAGAACAAGGTGGGGAGTCAATGGAAAGAAAGCTTCAGGGTCAAGACGATCACTGGCTTCAGGGGTCTGAGGGTCTGCTTCATGGAGGAGATTAAATTCGGCCCCGGAGTTAGTACTGCAGCAGATTTCTATTTCACCTAGAAAATACATTTCTTATAGTCAGCACTGTTTAAACATGGACTGAGCCACACAGGACTGGAGGTGTGTAAACGGAGATTGGATAAGCTTCAGGCATCATTCTGTGGGGATTTATTCAGTGAACAGACAGACACAAGGCTGCATCTGAAATGGGAATGAGGGTAGGAATGAAAGAATCATGCGGATCAAAGGGCAGCGAAAGAGGAGCCTGTGGGCTGTGGGTAAGGTCTTTAGCTCCAACCCCGAAGGGAGTAGCCACATTGGGTTGATCCTCCTCCCCATCCCCACATTTCTCTTCCTCTCCAGCCAAATCAGGAACAGTTGGCATTGTCTAGTAGTCTGTGTCAGAAATGCAGACCGTGGGGAGCTGACCCCCAGCAGTGTGTTCTCAGCCTGTGAATTTCCTGGATGTCTTCACAGGGAGCCATTCTTGGGGAAGGGCAGGCTGGAAGTAATATAAGGAGATCAAGAAGGAAGTCAAGCAAGTGACACCTTTAAACAGGCGCAGCCAGGCGGGCTCTCCCCCCGGACAGTTAGAGGTATGCGAGCTGTAATTAACCCAGCAGCCCACTGGATGTGTCTATTTCCCCACACAAAGGCTGTTGAAAGAAGGATTCTTGAAGAAAGAGGTTCCCATTCATATGGTATTTGAGAAAGTCCCTTGTTGGATATACTGTTTCGAGAGTATATGGCTGTAATCAACAAAACATGGCCATTCTTTCATGTAGGTTTTCCTTATGACTTTCCTAGTACTGCTCTTTAAAAAGAAAAAGAAAAAAAGGCACCGAGCATTGGCTGGGGGCAGGTTGGGAAAATAGTGAGGGAGTCTAGGGCTGGAATGTAAATTAAGGAATTTGGTTTTCTTCTCAGAGGATCTTGAAAACATTAAGGGAGCAGGTGTGTCATTCATACATACAGACTCTGAGACATGTAAGAGAAGTGTCAGTTTTGTGTCCAGATACCCTAAAATTACTGTTAGTCCAACTTCAATTCTAATTAGTATATCAGGGGATGTGCTCATATTTAGAGGAAACAGAATAGGAAGAAATGCAATATTAAAAACGATCACAAAAGGTGTCATTTAAGCAAAGATCTAAACGACATGAGACATTGTTGTATGGGGTGGGAGACAATGCTACAGACAAATTGTGCAAGAAATACAAGGCCCTGAGGTAGGAACATACATAGTGTGTTTGAGGAATAGCAAGCTGGCCAGGGAGGTTACAGTGGAGTGAGGCAGGGCAAGAGCAGAGCAGTGTGGGACGAGGGCGGAAGCTCTCATCTCGGTTAAGGCTGCCCTGAAAGAACCACCTATTCATCCGGGCCAGGAGAAGGGGTGGGTGCATGTGAAGCTGGAGAAGGGAGTGTGTGCGTAGGAACCTGGAGAGCAGGCTGTGTGCATGTGACTGATTGCTGGGCATCTGTCTCTGTGCAGTCTGCTACAGCATTGTTTAAAAATAATCACCAGCCACTAAAGGTGTACCAGCCAGCTGGTGGGGTCAAAATGCCAGCACTACAATGCGGGAAGCTTTGTTTAAAAGGGTCAAGGAAACTCATCATCCATAATCAGGATTTCAACACACTAGTCTGCATTTTTAGGGCAATGTATCTGTAAGTAGAAACAGTCCTATCTAGAGAAAAAGATCCAGTTTCTGAGGTCGGGCCAGCTCCTGTTCCTACCCTTCTGTCATCTCTGATTGGATTAGACGTCACAGAAAGTGCCTCAAATCCTTGTTTCATGTTAAGGTTAACCCCTCCCATGGAAGAGCATCCTTGTGGAGCTCAGTGGAGAGAAATTAAATTTCTCTCAGCAGAGCTATGCCACTGACTCAGGTATCAAGGGGGCGACATCAGTAAACTTCGTTGACTACAAGAATCGTGTCCTTCCCAAGGCTCTGTCGCTCAGTTGGCTCTTTCCAATCCCAGTCTGATCTTTCCTTTTACTGTAATGCAGTTAGACAACCTAGTTATTCAGGCAGAGACTTCTCTGGTTTTCATTATCCCCGAATAACATTTGATGCTGAAATAGGAAAGACAGGAAGGAGGGGGCGGGGGGCCAACCATTTTTCACAGCTTGTGTGAAATGCTTAATATTTGAAAGTCTTTAAAATATACTGTACACATACATTCCAATTTTATAAGACTAACATAACATGTTCAAAAGTTTTATGAATTTCAGCATGTAACCGGAGTCAACGTTAGCCTGTTTTAAATAAGCCATAATGGCCTGGCAACAAACCTGCAGCGTTAGCAAATCCCTCCTCTGTTTATGAGCAGCCATTCCTCACCAGGTCACTACAAAATGCAGTTTTATCAGTTTCTGTGAACTCTGAGCCCGTCTGTGTGCTGCTTTCAGCATGATTCTGTCTTTAAGAGCACAAAACCAAGGGCATCATGATGAGGTGAGATTTTGTTTTGATTTTAACGAAATGGCATGAATTAGAGTTGCTTAAGAATACGTCCAGGCCTCTCATATCCTGTGGGGGAGGCTGGGCTCTATTAATGCCTTCCATAAGCGCAGGGCCACACAGGCTCAGCAGGCTCCCCGCTTCTCACTAGAGCATGGAGACTGTCAGAGACTAGAGGATGCACTTGGACTTCCTCAGAATGGAAGCCTCTCCAGTGATGCTTTTTTAAATAAGTTTTTATTGATTTTTAGGGAGAAGGGAAAGGAGAGGGAGAGAGAGACAGAAACATTAATGATGAAAGAGAATCATTGATCACCTGCCTCCTGGGGATCGAACCCACAACCCAAGCATGTGCCCTGCCTAGGAATCTCAAACCATGACCTCTTGGTCATAAGTCCACATTCTACCACTGAGCCACACCAGGTAGGCTGTTGTCATTTTGTTATTTGACAGTATAAGGGAAAAGAGGTCAGTGCCCTTAACTAAGCAATCAGATACTGCATGCTTAAAAATTCTGGCAGACCCAAGGATGAAAATCACGGTCATCAAGTAATCTCTTTGTCTTAGAACACTGCTCCCCAAAACATCCTACTGAACATGTAGAGTCCACTCCACATCCGTGGAAACCTGGGCTTTTATAGGTCTTTATTGTACCAGCCTTCTGACCTTTTGAGATAAAAAATATGTAAGTATAGTCACCATGGAGGCATATAAAACCCCCTATACATACCTCATTCATCCATCCTGTGTAGGGGAGACACAGTTCAAGCTGGGCACTCAAGGTTAAGCCCTTGTTCATGATCATGGTTTTATAGCCTCTGGTTATATTCCCACTCAGTGAGTGACGTCCCCAGAGACGTCATGACTCAGGCAGGAAAATTCACTTAATTAGGACCCACTGTGGGGAACCAGGAAACAGATCTTAAAGTGCTTTATGGCGGAAGCTGTTGATCAGGAAGCGGGATGTTTTCTTTCCCTCGGTTTAGCTCAGTCTCCAGCTCCTTTGGGGAGATCTGGGGCCTGTCTCCCTCTCCCCTGGAATGGAGCCCGCAGCCTTCCTCGAATTAGGTTCCCCCGGCAGGCAGTGACATTTATACCTGCTTTTTCATTTGTTTGTTGTTCTGGTTTTGAAGATGTAAGTGGCAGACCTTAAGCCCCTGGAATCTGCCTGGAGGCCTGGTGTGTGGAATGTTTGCTGGTCTGATGTGTGAGGACTCCTGCCCACACTCTGCCCCTTGGCTAGATAGCAAATTATTAGAGTTTGTCTTTCAGACAGACAAACCTGACCTATCCCTCCTGTGCAAAACTTTGCAGCTGGGGAGGAGGGTGTAAATGTTTTGAGTGAAAATGAAGCCAGTCTTTGCTATCCTTCATGCTCAGCTCAAGTCCTTCCTGTCCGTGAAGTCCCCTCTCCAAATGTGATCTTTCCCCCTCCATGAAATCGTAGCGCTTTCCCGTTATCCTTCATAATGGTGACTGCTTTTATTTCCGGTTAGTGCTTTTCACCCTAGTGTTATGAGCTCCATTTAAGGATGTAAATGGCTGGGACCACATCTTCTACTTGGTTATTTCCCCCACAGCACTCAATCATTAATAAACTTGGTTAATTTTCCCCACAGTGCCTCACATACAGTGGTGTTCAATTATAACTTTTTAACTAAGTTCCTTTGAAAAGAAATATGCTATTACTCAATAAATGGCTGTGCTGAATGCTTCAAGGAGCACAGGAAGCATAAATGAGACACGCAACCCTGAAGGAAATTATAGTCTAATTGGGGATAAGAGGTATTAGACAAAACTGCATGAAAAGTCAATAATGCCGTTTTATACAGAATCTATGCCAATGATCATGAACGTGAGAATTTGCATTCTTTTCCCATTCCCATAACGACTCTGAAGTAGATGGCACCCAGCACTCTCTGTTCCCTTGTTTATAGAGTGAGGACAAGTGACTTGCCCGAAGCCATAGGGAGGGGGTGCTTTGACAATTCTGTGTGCCCTGTGGGAGGTCCCACCATGTTCCAGCGGCTCAGAGCCTCTCCTCTGCCCTCTGGCTCATTGCTCCCATGGCCATTTACTGCCAGCACAATAGCTATATTAGTATCAGGGGAGGTTAACCGCATTGCTCGCTACTGTTTAACAAAATAAGAGACAAAGTCTTTGAACAAAGATGACACTTTGGTGTTTAAGTCCGAAAGGAATTGGCAAAGACAATTAGTCCCCCCACCCCATGTGTAAGTAAACTAGAGGTATCATGTGCTAGCAGTTTGTTACAATGGCATAAAAGGACATGTAAGTTTTTTTTGAGGCATGTGTCGAATAGACTGTTCTCAGAGGTTTTAAAGAAGAGAAGACAAGCCCATTTGGTTTATATGGCCATCCTCACGAGGTCAGAGGCTGGAGTACTGACCTTCCAAGGTGCTCAGACTACCACATATCCACTCGTCTCACCATGAACTGTCTCTGGAGTTGCAAACCTGATACATTTCTGACTTTGCCACTTGCAGGTTTTGTAGATTTCAGCAAGTTAACTTCTCAGAGCCGATTTCCTGAAAGGTAAAATGCCTATCTCAAAAAGTGTGATGATTAAATATGGTGAGTGTAGGCCACAGTGTCTAAGTGTTCTCAATAAACTGTGGTGGTTGGGAGTATCCTATATAATAAAAGAGAAACATGCAAATTTGACATACCTTAGCTCCTGATTGGCTATGCTACCAGCCAATCAGGAGCAGGGGCGGGCCCAAGTGGCACGAGCCCCGGCCCCGGGTGGAGATGAAACGGCAGTGGCGGTGAGCGCCCAGTGCCCGGGCGCTATGAGGGGAAGTGGCAGCAGCAGCGGTGGTGGTGGTGGTGGTGGTGGCAGCAGGGAGCGCCCAGCCCCTTGGCGCTGTGAGTGGAAGTGGCAGCGAGTACCCAGCCCCCGGGGCCAGGTGGTCGCAGGCAGCCGGGGCTGAGCTGAGCAGGGTGATGGCTGGGTGGCCAAGGCCTTGGGCAGGCTGGGGGTGAGCCATCAGTTGGACATCCCCTGAGGGCTCCCAGTATGTGAGAGGGGGCAGGTTGGGTTGAGGGACCACCCACCCCAGTGCATGAATTTTCATGCACCGGGCATCTAGTGTTATTATATCCCTTTCTGAGCCATACAACTTGAATTTATACACTGGGAGCCAGAGACCCCTGAATTCTTCTCCAAATGGGGACAATTTAAATGAATCAAAATAGCCTCTTCCTGCGTTCAGGTATAAGATGCCAGGGCTTTTTGGGGATTCCTCTAAGTCCTCAAGGATATGCTGTGTGGATAAAAACCCAGCTTTTTTGACCTGTGGAAAGAAATTGCTGTCTAAGAACACAATTTCTGTTGACCTCGGAGTACCCTTCAACAGTTGTAGGCTGGCTCTGGCCCTTTTAAGAACAGTGGTGTCCTCTCTGTAGAAAACATTTCTTTCAGACAAATCAGTAGTTACTCTTCCTTTCCCAGCCATATTTTCAAGTTAGTTACCAGCAGCTGGATGAGTGATGGATGATGACATAGCCAACATTAACCCAATATAGACAAGCTCCGAGATCATCTCCTTTCTCACTTGAAAAAAGACAAGCATGCCAAGTCTCGCTACCCCTTCCCAGCCAGGGAGAAGAAACGACAGGTCATGGAAAGAGACTAACACACAGCTAGTCCAAGTCCCTTTTCAACCTTACTCCATTACTAGGAGAAACTTTGAGTGTTTTCTTCAAGGTTAAGTTCCCTGGAGGCTGATGGGCTCTGGCCTGAGGCTGTGCACTCGGCACCGAGGGCATCCTCAGATGCGCCCTCTGCTCCGGGGATCACTGCCCTCCCATTACTCCACTGGCACGTACCTGATTTGGTTGACATTTCCATAATTAATTTATAGCAGCAATAACCCTGAGATGAGCCTATTTATAGGTTTGTGCAAGCTGGGTAAGAATATTAAATCTTGGGTCATTAACATACTTGGGAGAGTTTTCTGATTGCCAAATGATATGATCAAAAGGCCTCCAACGTTGGTATATTCCTCTTTTACCAAGCTCAGAAACAACAAAAGAGCAAAAAATAAGTGTACACCCTTCTCAACCAGTAAAGCTGCTAGGTTATCATGAAGGAAAAGGTTGTTGTTCACCATCCTACTTTTCTACCTCCTTCCAAGCTTGAGCTGGGTCAGCAGTGGTGGTCTGAGTGCCCAGCAGCTGCTGGCCTACACAGGGAGGATCCCTAAGACATGGTCCTTACCCTGATAAAGTAGCAAGTGTGGTACCAACAGTCCAGCAGGGAGAATTGCTGTGACCCCCTCAGCAGCAGAGATGAGAGTGTGAGAAGGGCAACCTTTATGTGAACGGATGTTATAATCTGGACTGCTCTATGGGCCCAACCTTATTTTCTTTCTTCCTTTTTATGTCTGTTGTTCTAGTTGTTGACCTTTTTGAAAAATAGCATATGTTGCTTTTATATTGCAAAAGGAAGATGTTTTCAATATCAAAAATAAAGATAAGTACAAAGAAGACAATAAAGACCACTCATAATTCCACCAGCCAAAAAATAACCTCTGTTAAATTTCTCTGTCTCCTAATATATCTGTCTTCTGACAACACCCTAGCAGAGGGCTCCCTGGGCAGGGAGGCCTCCCGTGAGGTGCTGCCTTTGACAGCTGCGTTTCCTAGCGGGGACAGGGTCCTGTGCTCCGGAAATGAGAATGCCCCATCGAATGCCCCATCGGTAATGAATGATTGGTGACTGCCCACCTCACCTTCTGGAGCCTTCCGAGAAAATCTCCACCCAGAGGTGGCTCCTCTCTCTTTTCATTTTAAATTTACTCAACCCACCCAACACTGCTTATCCTCTTCCTGCCTGGATTTGCAACTAGGATGCCACCACCATGTTATCTGCTCCTTTCTTCCTCTTCATGACCATAACTTCTCTGAAGGCTCTCATGAGTCCCCCAGCACTGAGAGGACTACCCCCCATTACTGGTAGTCCTTACTTGCTTTTACTTGGCTCTAGTTTTTTTTTATTATTTTTGATATGAAACTTCTTACAAAGCTCTAAATATCAAATTAAAGTCAGTATGGATAAGATCATTATAAATGATTATACAAGTACTTAGTACATATAAATAATTATGAATTTTAGTTTTTTTTAATGAATTTAAAAACTGAGCTTTTTGAAAGTAGAGATTAGATGTTTTGTCACCAGAACCTTAACACAGTGCTTGGCATATTTTAAGTACTTGATTAATATTTATTGAATTAAAATGAAAATGAAGAGAAAATTTAATTACCCAGTCTACTTTTTTATCTCAGTAGATAAGTGCCGACAAAAAGGAGGTCATATAAAAATGATGAAGAAATAGTATCTTAGAACAGTTTTTATGGTATATCAGTGCTTTTTTTTGTGTGTATGCTAAGACATCACTATGAACCGAAGTGAGGACCCTTTTTAATAATTTTAAAAAATCTTGACGATGCCCTTTTCACTTCTTTCTTAAATGAAATTAATATAAAGCCATAAAAATCCCCTCAGCGGGTTTTATGAGTTACTGCCCTGTAAGGTTGAGGAAAGGCCATTTCCAGCCATTTGTTTTATGGAGCTTGATCCTGAAGCCCAGCACAGCCCTGACCCTTCAGGGGCATGCTCGCAGGCAAGAGGCTGTCCCCCGGGACAGTAAGCCTGTCACTTCCCCGTTCAGTCCCACGTCCCACTCCACTTCCCCAAAGTCAACAGTGTCAACCACAAAGTCCTGTCCTCCATGAGTCGCAGACGCCGTGGAGGGAAGAGGACCAACATTAATAATGATTCATTGAATAGCTCTTCCCCCATAATGCAGATTGATTTTCAGTTCACCCGAATAAATCATTTTTGCCATATGACTCTTTGGTCATTTAGTGCTTGAAAAAAATTATGCCAGAGACTAGACACCTGGTCTAGGGCATTGGTTTTCAGATTCTTTCTGCTTCCTGAACTCTTCTCTCATCCACGTTAGACATGATCTGGAAACATTGCTGGGGCCGAGTGCCTGGAGCTTGCCTTACCACGTCACCCTAAATCAGCCTTGTGCAGTTCACTGTGAAACCTGGGGTCTAGCCATGGCCGGTTTGCTCAACGGTTAGAGCATTGCCCTGCAGATGGGAGAGTTGTGGGTTTGATTCTGGCCAAGGGCACATACCTTGGTTGTAGGCTCCATCCCCAGCCCCAGTTGGAGCACGTGCAAGTGACAGCCAATCGATGTGTCTCTCTCATATTGATGTTTCTCTGTTTCTCCCCCTCTCTTCCACTCTCTAAAAATCATTGGGGAAAAAATCAGGTGAGGATTAACCCTTCACTCTTAAAAAAAACAAAAACCCAGGCTCTAGAGAAAACCGGTGAATAGGTTAGCCCAGGACAGAAGAAGATGAGTACTGATTTCACTCGAACAGAAAGGCAAATGGCAATGTCTGAGGCCGAGTATGGTATTGGCTATCTGAAACCCTTGGAAAGGATATTGGGGTGTCCCCAGGCAACAGGCCAGATAGTCTTGAATGATCTCTCACACTACAGTTATCTTTAGCCTCCACTGCCCTATTGGATTAGATCTCTCTCAGGTGAATTCAAGAAAAGAATAAGTAGAACAGGTGTGTTCAGCACACGCATGTGTGTGCTGTGTGCGTGCACATAGCACTGGGACCAGATGTTTAAGCTGGGTCACCAGACGCACTAACACATGCACTGTGGAAGATGTACTATTTTAAGGTGAAGTCAAAACTTGGAGGTAAAATTGCTCAGAAAGAAATGACAAAATAACAAGGTATGTGCCTTTGCTATGGCAGGTGGCTGTGTCAGTGGACACTGTTGACAGATCATAAAGTCACACAGAAGATCCCTAAGGCTCACCTAGTCCCAATCCCCTCTTTTCATTTTGGGCAAATGTCTCCTTACACTAACCCGGAGAGTGGCCTACTTCAGTCTTTTTTTGTGTGTTCATTCCCTGAGCATCTTTGGGTGATGTGGTGATGAGAACACTAAGACGAGATGGTCCATGTAACTAAGGAGCAGCTAGTCAAGCAGTCAGTATACAGCCCTATCTATGCTGGGTGCCATGTCTTTGTACGCATGTGGCAGGAGAGAGGGTGGGAGGGAAGTGGGAGCTCCAGGAGTATATTTTAGTTGGTACATTGGACAGACACAGACAAACATAATGGACGGCCAGGAAATAATGGGAACTTAGGAGCTCAGGGGACATCATTTTTAGGGTTATCTGAGACTCCAAGGAGAAGGAGAAATTCCAGCAGTCTCACAGGTTGGTGGGATTTTGGTAGCTCCACTGGGGCGGAGCATCTCTGTGGTGAGATGAACTATCAGGAGAGATAGTGAGAGAAGTATGAGCGTGTTGGCACCACACGAGTATGATGGCTCCAAGATGGTCCAGGGAAGAACAGCGGTCGTGCTGAAGAACATCATGATGGGAAAGTGCTAAATGCCTGAATTTTTTAATCTTTTAAATATTTTTGAGCAAGGAAGCAGCACAAAGAAGGTCGTTAATCTGGTTCAATTCTCAAGCCAAATATAAAACTGAGGGCTCACGATTTATATGCCCAACTGTGGAGTTGCTTAGGCAGCACGGTGAAGAGAAGCCCAAAGGAACAAGTCTCCCCGGAGCCCCACGCCAGGGAGGCCGGAGTTTGTTCTTCCATTGGACAAGCATTTCCTGGCAATGTAAGTGTCACATCAGATGTCTGTGGCCACAGCAACTTAACAACGCAGCACAAAATGTCTCTGGCCACATCCTGAGTCCAAAAGAGCTGGTGCTGAGGTCCAGGGCGTGGTCCTGCCGGTCAACCCCATCCCCACCCCCCCCTCCTCCACCAAGCCTCCTCACAGTCAGCACATGTCCTTTGAGTACAGTTCGCACATCTCAACACTGGCCCATTGAACTGAGCTGGGCCTGTTGCAGCCCTTCAGATATTTAATTTGTAAACACTTAATAAAGCACTGTCAGTAGGTCGGCTTGTCTTCTCTGTTGGTCACATCAAAATCAATACGTCCCTTGGGTGTTCTACCCTGATTGTCTGGGCTGGGGAATCTAACAGGATTAAGTGTTTGGGGTGCTATCTGACGCCACAGTCCACAGTCCTAGTTAGAGGAGGTTAAAGGCTGGCTTGCCATTGTGGAGGCACGATTGCTTAGGGGTCTGAAAAATCATTAAAGCTTGTCCTCTTAAACGTTGATTGTTCCCTGGTGATTTATTGACAAAACACAAAAAAGTGCTCTATACTGCACTCTAATTATATGTATGAGGCCATAGGATCTCATGGGAAATTAAATAAAATTTACAGCTTGATGGTTTTATGCTCCTGGGAGACATACCTTCTTAATAAGATCTTATAGCTGGGAATATTTATGAGGTTAAAGTCCGCAGGCTTGAGCAGAGACCTAACCTTTTCATGGGAGGGGGCTGGGGTGCATTTGAATTTCTTTGAAGATAAATGATTGTAATGAAATTCCAGGGGTTGGGAGGAAATGTTAGTGAGACACATCATGCCTCCCCAGGACCTCCAGAGGACAAAGCTGTGAGGACACAGGGACTTACTGTGGCCATTTACCTCTCCTTTGGCTCAGGCCGTCCTACCCACCAACACAGGGGCATTCCGTCCATCTGAACTCACTGGGCTTCCTCACCCACTAGCCCCCATCCCAATCTGAAAGGGAGGGGCAGTTATCCAAGAGGTCAAGGAAGGAGGAAGAATTTGAGGCAGGGAAGGAGAGGACAGAAAGAGAGAATGTGAATGAGAAACACAGTGACGTACGTGAACCCGTAAAAAGCAGTGTCCTGTGTTCAGACAGCCCCAGTTTCTGTAGATTTTGATATTTGCTGTTTTATCTTTGTGTCCAGAATTGTCCAGGGCCCAGGCCCTGATCCCACAAAGGTAACAATGTCCTTTTCTGGACAAAGGATCAGAACATTTATGGGGTGGAGGGGGAACTTCTGGAGCTGGCATGACGAGAGAACATCTTAACCCTGAGTAGTGTGCTTACAGAGAGGCACATTGTAAATAGTCCCAGTAATGTTTGGGACGTTCATCCCAAAGACCATGGATCCTAAGTGACATTTTATGCTTGAAAATGGGCTGTTTCAACAAGAGTGAGTAACATTGTTATGCCCTCCATTCTGCTTTCCCCCCCAATAGATCTGAAATGGCAGGAGGAAGGAGAGAGATTGACAGACAGATGGATAGGTAGGTAGGTAGGTAGGTAGGTAGGTAGATACATAGATACATAGATGTATCTGCATCTCTCATTCTTAAGTATGCAATTACCCTTTAATATATCCAGGGAAGGATAGTTATATGGAACTCACAGAGGATGTCATATGTGATCTCTTTCTTTTGTTTCTATGAGCCTTTTTACTATAAACTTTCACATGGCCCCGTGTGTGTGTGTGTGTGTGTGTGTGTGTGTGTGTGTGTGTTAACAAAGGAATTGAAGATGAAGCTCTAGAGCAGTGTTTCTCAATCTTTCTAATGCCGCGACCTTTTAATACAGTTCCTCATGTTGTGGTGACCCCCAACCATAAAGTTATTTTTGTTGCTACTTCATAACTGTAATTTTGCTACTGTTAATGAATGTAAATATCTGCGTTTTCCAATGGTTTCTAGGCTCTACAGCAGCGGTTCTTACCTTGTGGGTTGAGACCCACAGGGTGAGAACCGCTAGCAGGTTCGCCTAAGACCATCACAGATATTTACATTATGACTCATTAACAGTAGCAAAATTACAGTTATGAAGTAGCAATGAAAATAATTTTATGGTTGGGGGTCACCACAACATGAGGAACTATTAGAAAGGTTGAGAACCACTGCTGTAGAAGCACTTAGGGTAGATGGGTGTACCATTCCTCTGAGGTACCTAGGGTAGATGATGGGTGCACCATCCCTCTGAGGGAGCTAGGGTAGACGGGCACTCCATCCCTCTGACACTGACGATTGGTAGGTGGCCTTTTCCTTCTGGGGCAGCTCATGACCATGTACTCTAATTTATCTAGAAGAGGCAGAGCACCCCATTTTCAGAGCCCTGGCCTCGGCTCCTGGGAAAAGCAAGGACTGTTTAAATAGGATGAATGTGCACAGTGTCTACTGAGGCTGATGCACATGAACTGAGAAGCCCATTACTCTTCTTACTGCCAGTTAGCCATGCTCCTCTACGCCCCTCCTCCAGCACAAACCACAATGAAACAAAGAAAAGAAAGTGGACTCTGAATGCCCATGACTTGGATTTGTTAGAGCCCAGCATAATCCCCCTGCCCAGTTGGTATTGATTTTTAGAGCAAGGGGACATGTATGATTTGGCATGAAGGCAAGTTGCTTGGTTCAAGCCTGGCCTGTTTTCTGTCATTTGTCACTGTGGCCTCTCTCCCTGCCTCCCAGGTTCCTCATCTGTAAAGTGAAGAGCTGAGGCTAGTGAGTTTAGGGTCCCTTCAGCCTTACTATACTGCTTTGTGTTCTGTGATGCACGTGAGAGGGCATTTCACCTCTTCCCTTGCCTTACCTGCTGGAGGAAAGTGAGATGTCTCAGCTCAGACAGGGCCGGTCCAAGCCTCAGGTCTCTGATAAAAGGAGAGGGAAAAAAAACCAGACTTATTAATGACAGCAATGTTCCCCTGATAAGCAGCAAGTGAGAAATCTCCAATTTAATTTAAATATGATGTCTCTGTCTTCATTGATTTAAAACATGTATATGGTAATGTGCCCTTTTTATTTAGCATCTGTCCTGGAGGGCAAGAAAGTCTTGGTGTAAAGCAGAGGGATCAAGGTTTGGGTATCCTGTTTGATTAAAGAGTAATATGCAAATTGACCATCACTCCAACACACAAGATGGCCGCCCCCATGTGGTCAAAGATCCTGTCCCCATGTGGATACCAGATGGCCAGCAGGGGAGGGCAGTTGTGGGTGATCAAGCCTGCAGGAGAGGGCAGTTAGGGTTGACCAGGCCAGTAGAGAAGGGAAGTTGGGGGCAACTGGCCCTACAGGGAAGGGCAGTTGGGGGGGTACCCAGGCCTGAAGGGGAGAGTAGTTGGGGGAACCAGGCCTGCAGGGGAGGGCAGTTAGGAGCAATTGGGTCAGCAGGGGAGAAGTAAGGCGTCGATCAGGCTGGAGGGGGGAATGGTTAAGGGGTGATCAGACTGGCAGGCAGAAGTGGTTAGGGGCAATCAGGCATGCAGGCAAATGGTTGGGAGCCAGCAGTCCTTTATTGTGAGAGGGCAGTTGGACATTCCTCGAGAGGTCCCAGATTGGAGAGGGTACAGGCTGGGCTGAGGGACACATACCCACCTCACCCCCATGCATGAATTTCATGCACCAGGCCTCTAGTTTTTTAATAAAGTTGAATATCCCCCAAAATGTTCAAATGACCTGGAAGTAAATTTTGTTGCAAGTTACAAATCAAAGCCTGAAATGTCACTTATCTCCTAATGATACTTCTGCACAGATTATTAATTTCATCTTAGAAGCCCCAATGAATGTTCTATTTTATGACATTGATTAAACATCTTGCTGCCATCTACCCATCCATCCTTTTCATTTTCAAAAATCCATATCAGAATTTAACAAAAACAGCTCATAAATTTGTATTTTACAGCCTAGCCAAGTTGACTGGTTCTCCACTCAGCTTGCAATCAGACTGCCCCGTCCTAAGCTCAGGGCCTGGGCCACATCCGCTCCTACAAGTCAGGCTCTTCCCAGCCACCCCCGTGTCCTGTTACCAGAGTCAGCTTGGGGGGTTGTTTGTCTGTGGCTTCTGGCACGGCAGAGCCCCAAGGGCGATGGGTGGCCGTGTCAGCCCTGACTGGGAATCAGGGGCTGCGCTTTCATTCTTGCTCTCAGGCACGCCAGCTACCTCCCTCTGTGGGTTCGGGATAGTTACAGGCTACCCTAGTTGGCTCGCAGTGTCCTTGTGGGGATGAGTGAGATAAATGATGTGAGAGCCCTACCAGCGCTTCAGAGGGAAGTCCTGTGATAGTGGACTTAAGAGCCAGTAAAGAACAGACTGGGGTGATAGGTTTTGGATCAACTTCAGGCATTTTAGGAAAGTTTTAGAATGACTCTTTCGAAGGGAGAAAAGGCTCTTGAAAATAGGTCACTGTATTATTATTTATTGTGCTCTTACAATAGAAGTGTCTCTGTGTCCTCAGTACCACGTGGGCTCATTCGATGCCTGGATTGGCTCGGATTAGAAGCCCCATTTGTCCCTGTGGTGTCTTCCTCATGGTGGTGTTTATGGTTGCTGTCCTCTCTGTCCAGAGAGGGTGCAGGTACCTACACCTCTGCTTCAGGAAGCAGCTGTGGCCATCTCAGAGATGTAGTTTGAGGAATCTGAACCGATCCTTCGTGAAAGATTAAGGGCCATCCCCTAAGGCTGCCCTGTAGTGAAGAAGTAACCTGCTGAGAATGGGGAACTTGGTGGAGGAGTTTAAGAATAAACTATTTTGCAAAATGATAACATTGGGGGGGCGGGGAGCACCTTAAATCAGAAGCCAGCATCTATCTAGAAAACCTACCATAAATGTTCAAGAGGCTTGGGTTGAGGTGTGAGTTCAGCACTAGAAGGAGCAGGGGCCACCAGTCTCCCCAAGAGGGTCCATCTTGCACCAGAGGGCAGAGGTGAAGAGCACAGGCCCGGGAGCGACACTCCTGGGAGTCACCTCTCAGCTCTCCTGTGCCCTCGGAGAGGTCACCAACTTGAGGGATCTTTGGTTTCCTCCTCAACACCAGCCCTGTTCTGGGGGGAAGGCTGTGTGAACCAATGGCAACCCATGTAACAGCTTAGCACAGAGTCGGGCCCAAGGTAATGCTACAGACTGCCAAGTGTTTGGATAGTTGCATCTGAGTCAGGGATTGGTGGTGGAGGGTGTTTTTGGTTTTATGTTTATAATTTGTTTTGGTCTTTTTGTATTTTCCCTTTAAAAAAAATCTGCAGCCAGCAACACCTGGTCTGGGCACTGCAGGCCTTGTGCTGTGGGCATGTGGCAGACTGGCTGTAAATGAGGCTGACTGTGTGGGAGCCCCTCTCAGGGCTGGGAGTGGTGTGAATGCCACTAGGAGGGGGATAGCTGCCTAGCAAAGCCTCCTCCCGCACCCAGCTCGCTGAGAAATGCCCTCCAGTGACATGTTTGCTCCCTTTCGGACTCATTTCTCTCCAAGTCCCCTTCCTTTTCCCTCCTTCCTTCTTCACCCACCCCCACCCCCTCCCCCAGCCTCCATGGCCTGCGCCCGCACTGGGGATGCTGCATAAAGGGGAAATATGGCGTGTTTACAGAGAGAATTTTCAAGAAGTGTTAATTTAATATGCTAAAGTGTTCCCTTCAGCATTTTACCTTTCTTGTTGTTTTCACAAAACAGCCAAGACTAAATAATGAGCCCAGGGCTGTGCCCTTTGGTAGCGTGATAGCTCATTACCCACTAGCGGCCTCCATCTGCCCTCATGGCTGCATAGGGAGCCATTACGATTATGATGGAAATCTCAGAAGCCATTACCAGGCTGCAGCAGAGGGCCCACTGCAGACAGCCTAATGGACTAATTTGTAATTGGGAGAGGGAAATGAGTGAGCGAGCTGGGCCCGTGTTGATGAGGGTGGAAGTGCGCATGCTAAATGTGATAAATGAATAGGAATGTGTGTTTGCGCAGTGGGCTCTACAAGGCTCTCCATCTCTCCCGGGGATTGGAGGCGTGCTGACAAGCAGTGAGGAGCGAGGAGGAGAGGCTCAGGGGAGGCGAGCGGGATTCAAGGAGAGTAGCTAAGGATAAATCGGTGAGGAAAACTAATGGCAGTGAAATCCGGGAAACGACTGCATCTGCCATGAAAGTGGTAATTAGGAAGCATTTGGTGTGCATGTCTTTAGCTGTTAAAATAGGGATGAGGAGGAGCCTGGTGCTTGTGGGAAGAGGAGGGCTGGGGGAGGATGTTCCGGAGGGAAGCCCCGGTAGGAGGCTCCAGGGGACAGAGTCCTTAGACCTGGAAGCAGCTCATTCCTGAGTCACCGGAGAGCCCCTCCTGCGGGCTGCCGGAGGCCCGCCAGTGGGAGGCCCTGCAGGCCCCGAGGCTGTTGTGCAAGGGAAGGAGCCAGGACAGAGGGGTGCCAGACGGCCCAGGCGCCAGGGCCCACAGGCTCCTTGTCCTGAGGGCTGGTTCTGCTTCCTCAGCCCTCATGCCTGCTTTTCCAAGTGAGGGGGGCTGGTGCAGGTGGGCTTACAGATGCCTGTGGGTCTGATTTCTGAAAACGGGCATTTCCTTCTGTCTGTTCGTTGGTTCCCATCAGCAGCCCTGCCAAGAATGCTCCAGGTGTTCTTGCTGCAGGCTGGGGCCTTTATTCCCTCTCTCGCTGACATGGCCTGTTGATGGATAATCCCCCCAATCAGCCTGAGACCATGTCCTGCCTGGAACTGTCCTTGTCTCCTTTGCCATGTTACTCCTCAGTTCTGTTCCCCTAACCTCCAGGCCCTGGCATCCCTTCCCTAGTTAGCCCTTCACATCCCTAGAGCTGCAGCCTAGGCCTAAGCGTGCCCCTTTGTCCCAGCAGCCTGCTGCCCTCGGCCCTCTTGTGGGATCTCGCACTTCCTCCTGGGCAGCCTGGTTGAGGCCCTGGCTCTTCAGGCTGCTTCTTGCTCCAAGCATTCCCATTCCATTTCCCAGGAAGACATCTCAGCCTTTGTGAGCAGCCTGCGGAAGACGCGTTGTCCTTCCAGAAGAAGGAAGCACTGCAATTACTCAGGCCCCAGCCCTGCCTCTCCTCTCTGAGCACCTTCCTAAGGAGAAGGGCTGAGCCCTGCCCTCAGTCCCACCTCCTTTCCAGGGGCTTCCCTCTTCCCATTACATCCCCAAGTGCATAGGGAAAGTCCCCATTTTCTTCACCCACCACCCACAGATAAGAATTCTAATTAACTCTCTAATGGGATGATGACAGTCTTGTTTAGCAGCATTTTATTGGCAGCCTATGTGATTGATTACACAATGGATCGATCTCACTTACTAGTACTTTGAAAATGCATTTGAGAAAACCAACAAAAAACACAAATACATTGAGACTCAAAACAGCTCAATCTGGGAAAAAGCAGTCAGTCAAAAGAGGTTGAGAAACACTATCCAATATTATAAGTTAAAGAAAGTTATTGAAAATACACAGACATAATTCTGTTCTCCCTAGATGTTGAGGGACAATTAGATGAATGCTTTGTTAGTAGAAGCATATGACTTCATCAGGAGAAACTGACTTTTTCCCATCCGGTCCCTGCTGTGAAGAACACCATTGATTATGCTGTTGCTGTCCCTTAAACCTGACATCCCCATCAATATCAGAAGAAAGATGGAGATTTTTCCAGAGAGCTATCGTTTAGATGTTCTTTAGTAACTGTTCCCCAAACCTGGTTTCAACCCTGGATTAAGCCTTGGAGAGTCTAGATATTGCAGGTGCCTGCTGGGCTCAAGCTCCCATTCTAGTGAGGCTGGTGTACTTGGATACTAGTTCAATAAGGGAGACAGTATCAGAGATTTAGAAAATACCCAAGAAGTCATCAACTCATTTGACAAACATTTATTGAGCTCACAATGTGGGGCAGGCACTGAATTAATCCCTGGAGACCCAGCCTTAAATTAGTGGGCGTGGCGTCTATCCTCTGGAAGCTTATGTTCTGATTCAGACCCAGGCAAAGGGAAGGCTCCAGGAAGGGAGTCAAGGGCAAGGGGGCGAGGAGAGAGAATTTGAGCGAGGCTTTGAAGCTAGAAGGCATTCATTAGAAATCAGTAGCAATGAGATACCCAGGAGAACCCCGAATATCTGAAAGGTAAGCAACATATTTCTAAATATGGGTCAAAGAGGAAATCACAAGGAAAATTAGAAAAGATTTTGGCCCGGCTGGTGTTGCTCAGTGGTTGAGCATTGACCCATGAACCGGGAGGTCATGGTTTGATTCCCGGTCAGGGCACATGCCTGGGTTTTAGGCTCCATTCCCAGTAGGGAGCATGCAGGAGGCATCTGGTAGATTATTTCTCTCATCATTGATGTTTCCGTCTCTCTCTCCCTCTCCCTTCATCTCTCTGCAATCAATAAAAAACATGTAAAAATACTTTTTTAAAAAAGAAAATATTTTGAACTGAAAGATAATAAAAATTCTACATGTCAAAATCAGTGGGTTGTAGTTCATGTAATGCTTAGGGAAGAATGAATAGTTCTAAGTAATAGCTTATACTTTAAGAAAGAAGAAAGGTCTCACTAAAGCAATGACGTAGATTCTGCCATGAGAAGCTAGGAAAAGAAGTGTACAAATAGACCAAAAATAACAAGGGGAATAATAAATAAAATAGCAAAAGTTATCAAAATATGAAGCAAACTATAGAGAAAAATAACAAAGGTAAAATGTGGTTCTTTGAAAATATCAACAAAATTGAGAAACCCTTAGTTAGAATGACCAAGGAGAAAAAAACCACGCCAATATGGTTTGGGGGAAGCTTCTCCACCTTGTCTGTCCCAGTGTGCACCCAAGTGCCCCTGCCACAGGTCTCTGCCCTGCTGCCACTGGAGTACACTGACCCTCACTTGACACCTGGGGCTCTCGAGAGGTCCTCCACGCTTCTGAGAAAGTTTACTTAATGAATTGGAAGCTCCCACCTTCCCCCAAATAGTCTTGTGCTAATTTGGCCACCATGCCCACCAGGTAGGTACTGGTTGCCTGTGCCATGGCTTTGTGCAGGCAAGAAGGGTATCTTGAAAGGACAGGAAAGCAGGCGAAGAGAGGGGGTAGGAGTCACCTTGGACACTGGTTTCACCTTACCTTTCCAGACTGCGCTCACATGCATTGTCTTACAGTGTCACTAACAAGTTTGGGATGGAGGCATGGCCTAAGCAGATGTTTTCACTAGAAATGAAAAAGGCTGAAGCCCAGGAGGGCCAAGGTCTTGTTCAAGGTCACACAGTGACTTGCAGACACAGTAGGGACTAGAGCCCAGAGGTGCCGACTCGGGGCTCCCCACAGAGGGCTGTGAGGAATGTGGCTGTGAACCACTGTCTGAGCAAACTGCACATCCCCTCTGGGCAGGAGGCCAGGCCATGAAAACTGATGCAGAGCATTCTGGAACCCCACTTACTGCATTTGAAACAGAGCCAGGGAAGAGGAATGTCCTGGAGCTTAGCCTCTGTTGGGTGTTTCTGAGAGAGTGTTGTTCTCTCCTGCTGGATTTAATGAATAAATTATAATAACTTTTGCATTTTTATCTTATGTTTTTCTGCCCTCCCTACATAATTTCCCTCTCCCACTTCTGTGCACTATATTTCTTTTTGTGCCACCACGTATTATTTCTTTAAAGCTCCCTCCTAGTGATCGCACACCTCAGCTCTCTGTAAGTGCATGTGTACAGAGCCAGGAACTCGGAGCAGCGTGTGGAAGAAGGTACATTTCTACTTCCAAGGGGAAGTGAGGAGCTGAGAAGTAAAAAGGAGAAAACGGGATATGACCCCTGGTGATATGTGACCTCCTTCAAGAATAGATGGTATCTCACCTGTCTGTCCCCTGCGTGGGGCCAGAGCCTTGCATGCATTAGCACTTCAGTGCACTTAGGGAACACCTGTGTCACACGTAGCGGGGCGGCCATTGGGCCGGGTGGTACATGAATGGATGCAAACATGGGTGGTAACGCACAAGTGTGAGAGTCCTATCTCCGTGTATTGTGGGAGGGAGCCTTCTCCATGAACTCCTCCTGCCATCCCATTACAGTATTTTATCTCAGATTTATTTCATTCAGCTCTCAGGATTTCTGTGTTCTTAGTGGGATGAGGTGACTTCTGTGATTCGTTAAAGAACATACTTCTTCCCCAAAAGTGCTCAATCAATGTAACTATGATGGAGAGACCAGATCAAACTCTAGGAGGAAAGTTAACTAAGCATAAGAATTAGCCTGAATGTGATTTATGATATATAGTCTTTAGTTTTCTACTATTTCCAGTAGTTTATTAAATAACCTTTCTTGGAAAGTCTAATTCCTTAGAGAAGAGGTCCCTTTCTTTTTTTTTAATCCTCACTCAAGGATAAGTCTTTACTGATTTTTTTAGAGAGAGAGGAGCAGGATGAAAGAGAGAGAGAGAGAGAGAGAAATAGAGAAAGAGAAACATTCATGTGAGAGATGAACATTGCTAAGTTGCATCCTGTACTCATTCCAACTTGGGATCAATCCCACAAACTAGGGATATGCCCTGACCAGGAACCCTCAGTTTCTTGGTGTACGGGAGGACACTCCATCCAATTGAGGCACCAGCCAGGGCAGAAAAGATACCTCACATTGCATTACAATATACAAAGCGCCGTTACTACTATCATGTTTTGAGGGATGGGGAACAGTATTTAGAACTGAGATACAGTTATAGGAAATTAAATAAAACCCACTGACCAGAAAAAATATTTTACCTGATAGAACAGGAGAGGAATAGTCTCTGTGAGAATCAAATAGTCTCTGTGAGAATCAACCACAAAAGTAGTAAGGATTTATGTGAGGCAAATCCTGAATTAAAAATAAATAGATGTGAATGACAACATAATTTGAAATCGGCTTCCTCTTTGAACTAGGCCAAGCATGTCAAACTCGTGGACCGCATGCCTCATTTATTTGGCACATGTTAGTCTTTGAGTTTGACATGCTTGAACTAGGCCTTCGAGACTCAGAATAAAATGTGCCTCTTCAGTGCAGAGCTGGTCTCTGTAACAGCGACTCATGTCCACCCAGAGCACTTTTGCTGAGAATCAAAAATTGTTGCTAAGAAGCTTGTTTTCCCAACTAGGAGTGATTTACAAGGAAACAAATAGCAAATTGGGAAATCCCTACAAAGTTTTCTTCTTCTCATAAAAAAAAAGTTTGTTGCTTTCCAAAATTACATTTATTTTACAAATAATCAGAGTCTGATAGAGTGTTCTCTCTCTCTCTCTCTCTCTCTCTCTCTCTCTCTCTATTTTATTATTGAGAAGCCAAGTGGACCTCAGGTTGACTGGGTCCCTGAGTCCAGCTTCCTGAAGAGCTCATTTGGACCCATGGCCAGGAAAACACCGGGTGTAGGAGCCTTAGAGATCGGAGCCATGCCAGAAGGAAGAAGGGTAGTTAGGACTGGCCCTTACCGTCCTCCTGCCCTCGTTTCATCTTAATTCCCCCCAGTTCCTTAGGTCCCCGCTGCCCCTGCCCACCCTCAACTCCTTTGTCCCTACCAGCTGCCACCTCTTCTTGCTCCGTAGCCTCCTACTCAAGTCCACTTAGGAGAACAGGCTGGATGCTGTTGTAGGCTCTGAAGTGATTTATGGCTTAGCAGGAACTTCACTAAACTTCCCAATTTGATTTTTTTAGTTTTGAAAATCAAACAGAGTTCACAAAGTAAACATCACAGGTTGACATCCCAGCCCAAAGCAGAGGAAAAATGTCTCAAGTTAAATTTTTTGGCACGTAACAGAATTTATGAGTGTTTTCAATGTTTGGATTGTCTCCCCCCATCACTGTTATTCCTTACCCCCCAGAGTTAGGTGTGGAGAGATTATGTTGGCTGGTTTCCATGGTGACACTGAAGGAAAGTAATTTCTTAAAGTAGCTTTCTACTGTGTTATTTCACATGCATGAAACATCAACATCTATTCTGTGTGGCTGTTACCCCTAAACGTAAAGACACATAAATGGTTGGAGTATTTTATGTAAATAGACAAGTGGGGTGATATTTTCCTTGGTCTCATGCCGACCATAGCAACAAAAGTCTCTCAGTTACCCAGGCACCTGGGAGGGAGCAAGGGAACAGTTCTGTTCAGTGTTGAGCAACCTTCTCTCCTATGAATAACCATAAAAAACCCACAGAGTTTGGATTTAAAGTTTACCTCCATCTTAAACCAGGGACTTCGGGGCTCACCATTCAAATACCAGATGAAATTTCCTTTGGGGGTGGGGGGAAGGGAGGTATTCTTCATATAGCCAGTATTTTAAAGCCAGGATCTGTGTTTCCAGGCCAGCCTACTCAGTCAGCTACTGCAAGTACTCTTCTCTGTCTGGAGAGTCATCTAGAACCTTCTTGCCCCAGGAGGCATTCAGTTGCCCCCAACCTCCTGGAGAGATGAAATTAGGGAGAAGCCTGTACTTTGGTAATGCTCTCTACTCACTGCCATCCCAAAGCACACACACATGCACATGCACTGGACACACATATACACACTCATGCACAAACATGCACACACGTGCGCGCACACACACATATTCACTCACCTTCTGGAAGCCTTTGGACAGGGTGCTCTTGTCTATAACGAGCCAGAGTTTTGAGTGATGGAGAATGGGATGAATGGCTGCACTGTCTCCCTTCGTGTAACTGTGGTTATCTATATATATAAAAGGCTAAGTGTCGTCCATCTGACCAGTAGCTATGATGCACACTGACCACCAGGAGGCAGACACTCAACACAGAAGCTCCCATGGTGTACACTGGCTATTTAAAAATAAAAGGCACCACCGACCTGACACCGACAAACTAACACTTGGCTTCCCCCAAGTGGGACACAGGCCCCGCCACCACCCCGGAGCGACACCACCAAATTGCAGCCAATGCTGCCAAGACCCCATAGTGCAAAATGCAGCCCACTGCCCAGCCCAGTCCAGAAACAGTGGCTGTGGGTGCAAGATAATGATGTCACATAGCAACACCTGGCTTCCTCTCCCTAGTGACTAGCCTCCTTGGAGTTTCTTCAGCCCAAGAACCCAACTTTGCTTTATAGCCAGGTGCAAACATTTTACAGTTTAACCAAATATTTGTGAAGAATTTCCCCATGCCTCATCTCATTTGATCCTCACAAAAATCCTGGAGTAGGTAGATAGGAGACTCAGTAGAATCCTATTTTATTTTCATTAGCAAGATGCAAATGGTGATAATAAAATATTTCTTCTAATTAATTTCTTTTCAGTGTACAGGAATCTGTGCACCAGGACACTAATATTACATAACTGAGAATACTCTGTTTGGGGAGTATATTGGAAAGCACTGCCTTATCTTTGGAACATGGTATCACCTTGCATGTGGAGAGTGCCTTTACCTCTTCCAACTTCTTTCCGGCATGTCAGTTTATTTGAGCTTTCTAAGAATCCTGGAAGGTTGTTTTCTCAGTACATGCCTTGTTTGAAAGCTGCAGGGTTAGAAGTTTGGATTGCCTGGCACATTAGGGACAGAGCTGCCAAGTCAAGAATTCAGGACCTGTGATTTCCCCTAAAATCTTATGTTACTTGGCATCTTCCACATCAGCTTGGTTAGGAGGTGAGCAAGTGCAAGAGCAGAGCCTCTGGGACTCAGTCTCAGGTACGCTGGGAGGAGCCACTCTAAATAACAGATATTTATTGAGCATCTGCTACATGCCGGATGCTGCTCCAGGGGTTCGAGGAGGGGCAGATGATTAATAAGTGAGTAACATGCCAAAGGTATCTGGTGGTGGTAGGTGCTAAGGAGAAAAATAAAGCGGGAGAGAGGCAGATTCTTTGGGGATGAGGAGAAGAGTCTTGTACTCTTAAGTAGGGCCGGCAGAGAAGGTCTTACTGAGGGTAGACATGTGAGCAGAGTTGAAGGTGTTAAAGGAAGAAGCTTCAAGGGTCCCTGGGGGAGGAGAAGGCCAGCCACAGAGAAAGGGCAGAGAGCATGGAAAGCTGAGTGTGCTCCATTCCTTAAGTTTGCAAATACATGTACTTGCTGTGTGTGTGTGTGTGTGTGTGTGTGTGTGTGTGTGTGTGTGTGTGTGAGTTTGAAAACTTTCCTTGAATACCAGCCTTGGTCCATAGCTGTAATTTTTGCCTTAATGACTTCCTGCACTTGGGAGCTCTGTAATAGACGCGTTCAGAATGCTGTAATCATGGGTCCTGGGCTGGTATCGCATTACCTATGTGGAAAAGGCAGAATCACTTTGGTACTGATTGGATCTTGGGTTGGCGACTACATTTTCCTGGTTTTTAATGCAGATCATTGAAAACATGTCAGGGGTCTCAAGTGTTTCTCTTAAATCAAGGAGAATCTTGTCTTAGATGCAGGGGGTACTGGACGGAACTTGGGATGGGGGTAGGCAGAAGGGTTCTTAAGTTTTAAATGCCAGTCAGCTGCAACCACTAGTTATCTGGAGCCTGTTCAAACTCATTTGGAGAACAGTTGAATTTTTAAAGTGCCTTTTGAATCTCTCTTTCATTTATTTTAACTGATCTGCTGGGATTAGGAGCTTGGTAGGGGAACACCAGAACGCTTGCCAAAATGTGTGAATAATTAGAGCTCCGATGATGTGTGCCAGATAGAAGGGGAGTATTCACACTTCTGATTAGATTCAGCTAAATGCAGTTGTAAATCACTGCTGCCACAGTAACCGGCTGTCTGCAGTCTGCAGGGGAGGAGGTTGAGGGGTGGGGGGCGGCCCCAAGGCGTTGGTGGGAGAGATAGGCAGGGAGCATGGCTCCAGGTACCAGCAGCCACAGTGACAATAACTTTGGCATCTCTCTCAGTTCAGGTCCATCATCTTGAGTGTTGCTGGGCACCAGGCTGGCTGCCATCGTGACACATATGAGTAAGATGAGTCCCTGCGCCCTGGACACGTCCAGCCTGCTGGGAGTTGAGAGCTGAGTGAGCCACTGTTGTGTCGGTGGGACAGACACCAGACTGAAAGGCCCCAAGGAGGAGTCAGCAGGGAATGGGGAGGGAGAATTGAAAAGGCAGTTGTTTTCTTTAGCGATGAAAGGCGAATCAAAAGGAACAGCATGTGCAAAGCCCAGGTGTGGAGGGGCCTCTCAGTCCTAGAGGGGAGCCACCACGCACCATGGCGAGGGAATGGGACGCCAGGCAGGTGAGAAGGGTAAGGATAGGGCCTGCAGAGCAGCTTGGGTTGGAGGTGAGGGCTCTTGAACGCTCACAGAGGACACTCTTCTTCAGATCACATACCCCTCCAGAGTCCCTGCCTCAGCCCTGACACAGGGCCAGTCTCCCAGCCCAGGGAGAGACCCATCCTAGTCAGTCACTGATATCGGTCTTCTCAGAGGTAGTAGGGCAGGAGAAATGAGTCTTGAAATAAATGTTAAGAATTGCCACCCTCACCAGTGGGAGACATGAAGGTGAAGAAGGACATAGAGAATGGTTACTTGAAGAAGCTGGCTGGCAGAGGCTGTGGTGTAGAGTTACCAGTTTGGGTGGGATGTTGGTGGAAGGTTCTGGTCTGAACAGAGACAAGGCAGAGGATCCATCTCAAGAGGGATTTCCATGTGCAGTGCAGTAGGACCTGCTAGGACTCTGGCCGCAATGCTGAGTGAGGCCCTTTACAATCTCTCTTTATTGCATGGACACTAATGGCACTAATCTTTCCTGATTAGTATGGAGTGCCACAGCCAAAGACACCGTGTCCTACAACAGATAGGCCGTGAGCACACAAGTTTTAAAGGATTGCCCAAGGGCTAGAATCCTGGCAGTTCCTAATCACAGCCCCACCTTTCTTCCCTCTCCAATACCACTGTTCCACTCTCCTTCAAAACTAAACTCCCTTCCCTCTGTGAGTACATGACAGCCCGTGCCCTCTGCTGGCCCCCTCTCTCCACCTGCTCTTTGAAGAGTGGCCCGCTTCCTGTCTTGATCATGCAACAAGTTGCTCTGAAAGGAGCCAGCAGCCTGAGGTGGGACTGAACGCCCAGGGAAAGGAATTCGGGGACGTGCGACAGAATGGCCCAGAACCCAGAGCAAATACCAAAATGAGCAACACGTGGAGAATGTCGGATGGAGAGAAAAGCAGAAAAATCGCAACCACATCTGACATCTCTCGCAAATGTGAGAGACAGAGGAAATGGCACATGCGGCTGGCCCTCTTCAAGTCAGAAAGACTCCCCTCACCCACGGGGCTGCGGTGGGGTGTTCGGAAGACCTGAACCTTTTCCGAGCTGTGCTACCGGGCCCTTTGCTTCTACTGCTTTGGCCCATAAGTTTAGATGCTCAGAGAAATGCTTGCTCTTTTGCGTCTTCTCCAGGCACAAATTAATAGCTAGACTAAACTGATAATTGCCCCGGTGTGCATGGGAGACAATTAATTTGGAATGTGAGAAGAAAAACGTAGAACTACTTATTTTCAATCTCCTTTAGATTTAGTTTTTGTGTGTATGTTTTAGAAATGAGCACAGTATAAAAATCAATAAAATATATTAGGAGAGGTAAGTGCATTGCTTGTCTGTCTGACTCTGTTTACTTTGAGGGCACCTATTGGAATGTGCAGACTGGTGGGGTAGGTACCAGGTTATTGCTTGGCGTTAGGACAGGAAGGAAGCCCAGGGCTGAGATTCCTTGTGGAAACCTCAGTGACCCGCATGGCTTTTCCTTCTGGCCTACCAGTCAGCCTGCCAGCTCCCCCACAGCCGCAAAGGGCCCCTCCAGGTGTAGTCAGAATCCAGAAACGGGGAATTCGGCACATAGTATCCCTCTTGACAAGAGACGGCGCCTGACTGTGGTGCCATACGTTGTCACATGTTAATCCAGCATCTATTTGTGTCGCCAGATAGTAAAAGTGTAGTTCGATTTCTAAATCCTAGGTCTGGAATTAGGGTTACAAAGTCAGTGCACTGAAATATGCATCTGTGTATTTGCGATGATCCGTAGGCGGTGCCTGAAGGTTCGAAAATTGGCCCAAATGCAGAGAAAAGTTTTACTCCCAATAGAAAATGACATTTTAAGAACACACTTCCACTTGTTTTGCTTTTTGTTTTACAGCAATCATCTCCCCTCTGGTTGGTGGGACTAGCTGACAATGAATTTATAATGAAAACAAAACCGATTTTGAACTTTTAAATCTGAGATTTCATTAGTTTGGTAATGAGTCATGAGTTTTAAGCTCAGTTATAAAAATCTTTGTAAAGCTTTCCTCTGTTTAGTCATCTCTCTTCTGCCACTTTGCAGGTTGCTGCACATGCACCGAGCACATAGATTTGTTGCACGTTAAATATTTAAGCTTCATAGACGGTCTTTATCTCCTTCTGCTCCTAACAGCCACATACCCAGCCTTCAAAGGAAGCTCAGTATAAGGAAGTTTAATAAAAAGAGTTTACCAAGTGGGGTGAGGGGAGCCACACTGACCCCGTAGCACACCCTTGCCACACAGCCAGGCCTCTGTGGAAGCTCCCCTGGAAGGTATCTCTTCCTACCAGAAGCCGTCCCGCAGTGTGAGTGGAAAGGTACTAGCTGCAGGTGTCACACATGACTAATGAGGGACGAGGAGTCCACAGCCAAGCAACAGAGGCGATAGGTGAGGGACTTGAGACTGAAGTGCGAACAGCAGTGCAGATGTGTGAACGGCACTGGAAGGAGGCAGGCAAGCAGACGGGAGAGGAGCTATGACACTTGTGCAAAGAATGGGCAGTTTCACTTACTTGATTGATATCTTCTCATAGAATAGAGACATTCCTTTTTCTTTTTAAATCGGGAGGTTCCTCCCTGCAAGTGTTCAGGCCTGGCAGCAAAATTTCCAAAATTTTCTAAGGCAAGCCAGAGTCGCCTCGCACTGTTTGTAAGTTTTCACGACTTGTTTTATTGTGAAGCCATCGGAAAAGACGAGGCGTATTTTGCTCATTAACTTTCATTGTCATCTGAATATCGCAGTGATAGTGCAGTGCTCACGGGTGTATACTTAAATCTCTGAACTAATCAAGCTGCATACATTAATTAGTTGCCGCCTTGTGTAGTGAAGAAAGGTAATGTGTTGTCCCGCTATTCGGGGCCCGTGGGCTCTAATTGGTATGTACTGCCTGTGTGCAGCCTGCAGTCTAAATGGGGGAGAAGGAGAAGAAGAAATTCAAAACGAAGTGCAATTAGTTGTCATTGTGTCAAAGGCTCCCCTGGAAAGATCAGCACACTGGAGTGGCTGGGAGAAGGCAAGAGATTTGGCCTGAGGCTCGCTCAGACTCAGTGCATCTGGTTCACCTGATGGGGCATCTTTCTTTAGTGGCTCACTGTGCCCAGCTCTGGACCTCTGCCCAATCAGTGCTCACTAAATAACAATCATCATATATATATATATATATATATATATATATATATATTTTTTTTTTTTAATAATTTATTTTCCAGGATGGAGGAAATAAATCATTTTAGGCCGACCCCTTCCACCCTGGTTATTATGCCAACATACATTGTAAAGGAATTTTATCTTATTCTATGTTACTCCAAATGCTCTTATTCTATTCTGTATTAAAACAAGTTTGTCTACATTTCTATTTGCTCATTAACCTCAGGAGAAGACTACCAAAGGGATGAATTTTAAGGACTGCCTTTTTGGTTGAGAAACAGAAGGCTACAGGCAGAGGGGGAGGGGGGAAATGAAGCCAGGCAGAGGATGGCTTTCTCTCCAAGTCCTCTTCACCAGAGCAGAAATGAAGATGAAATTAATGGGGGGAGTGTTGATCTCCCGAAAAGTAGCTCCAAACGATGGGCCCAGGACAGGTTTCTAAACAGCTGTTCTTCAGATTAGAGGCAGGGCCTTGATGTATTGCTCCCATTAGGAAGAGTCCTAATGGAGAGGGCCTGCACTTTCTCCAGGTCCCCTCTGAATTAAACAATCGGAGCATTTTGCATTGGGGGTCATAGGTGTCAACAAGATGGAGAGCTTTGCCTCTTGATTAAAAGAGGCCTATAAGTTACTGAGGAAGTTCTTGTTGGCGTGAACTGCACGGGGCTCTTTGAAACGTCGTTATGCCCAGGGCAACTCCAGCTGTTGTCCTGCGGGGAGAGCAGGCAAGCCGAGGCAGAAAATGCCGCTGGAGAGCTGAGGCCACACTCCCAGGGCCTGCTAACCGTGGGGCTCGGGAGGTGGTGCCTCTAAGAGCGTCCCTGTGGCAGGACTCGCAGTCCGGGCAGACTGGGATGGGGCCTCAGCGGCACTCCCCTGTTTCCCGGTATGTTTGTGTTTGCTTCAGCATCAGTCACGTCTTGTTACTTCTCAGCTTCATTACCAACCCCTCTGTTCAGTCTTAGAGTAAAAGTGATGCCCTAGGACCAGGTGCTGCCTTTACGTGGTGTCCCTCTTGGCACTGCTTCCCTTACACCCAGTTTGAGAAGCACTGGCAGATAACTTCAGCCCCTCGCCCCAGGCACCTTGAGTCCACTTTAGTCCCTTGAGTGTCCTGGGCCGGAGACAGTCAAGGTCATTGCTGAAGCAGTGAGAAGACAGAGAGCAGAGTGGGGGTGGAGGAGGGCGCACAGTGCCTCAACAGCAGGGCGAGGCCAACAGATCTAGAGTGAGAGGCGACAGATGTCTCTAGGTACATGCCCTTATGGCAACCTTTCTGAAGAGAAAGGAGAATCCCAGTAATATTAACAGGACTGCAACAAATGAAAATCGGAAAATAAGCAGCTGGAACATGCCTCATAGTTTAGCTCTTATCATCAATAATTCTGAATCTGCAAGTGAATGTAGCTAACTGGAGTTCAAACCACTTGCTGTTCACTTTAAGATACTGTGCACAAGCTAACACTCCCCCAGTGTGTGTGTGAAGGGGGGAGCGGGAGGGAGGAAGAGGGAGAGAGAATCATTCTTCTCAGCCGTCCTGTCAAAGCAAGCATGCTATTGTGCCTCATGGAAAGGTCAAGTGCAGATGGACACCATCCATCTCTGGAGACCAAGATGAAATCCAAAGCCCAGAAAGCTGCTCTTTCTGGGCCTGGGAGGACCCCTTCTGGCTGCCCTCTGATTTCAAGTGTAAGTGCCTTAAAGACAGGTGCCATGTTTCTTCTCAGGGGCTGGATCCCACACCCGGCTCTAATCTCCATGCAGAGAATAACTCAGCTGTTGGTGCATGCACCCCACCCCTGCTGAGAGCCCTGCGGAGCTCTCCTCTGCGTCTTTCACGTATTTTGGAGGTCAGCTGTGGTCCCACACTGAGCGGTGGGTATGAAAGGGGCAGCTGGAATCTCCAAGACAGGGGACTGCTCGTTCTGCGTGAGCACCAACCCTAATCAAACCTTGTCTTAATCACCCACGTTATAAAAGTTAACTTTTGATTCAGAAGGCTAGAGTATCATAGCACCCATAAGGAAATAA
The DNA here is from genome assembly GCA_027563665.1 of Antrozous pallidus. Taxonomy (NCBI): domain Eukaryota; kingdom Metazoa; phylum Chordata; class Mammalia; order Chiroptera; family Vespertilionidae; genus Antrozous; species Antrozous pallidus. Next base: position 91,418,809 of record CM050512.1, read on the forward strand.
ATTTAAATGGAAAATCACCTACAAGCTCAGATTTAGCCTACTCTACCTGTTTTCTTTTCCTAGCTTACCTGAGAGATACAGAATAAAGCTTTCATCAAGAATACTATATCTGTGTACTTACTTTTTGGTTTTTTTTTTAACATGACAGCAGCTAGCTTTTATATTGAGCTTTCCTGGACATTAAAAAAAATAGATAACTAAAACATAAAAACTTACCCAAAATATCTAAAAGGGAGGATCTGGAAACTCTGTGTGTGTGTGTGTGTGTGTGTGTGTGTGTGTGTGTGTGTGTATGCAGACACAAATACCAAAGGTATTGCAGGACTTTTTTAAGTGTTGACTACTGTTTGTTCATACTCCAGTGGTGTTAACAAGCAGTGGATTGTTAGTGACAATCACACTCTCTCCGGCACTCACGGCAGAAGGCTTGATTTAATCGAAGAGCTGTCATTTATTATTCTGTTGTGCAGTTCCAGGGAGGGAGCTAACTGATCAAGCTTTGGCTCCCAGGAGCAGAGGGCTTTTTTTTTTTTTTTTTTTTTTTTTGTTATGTCTAAATCCTCAATACAAATTGCAGTATTTCTGGGCTCCCAATGGGACCCATTAGAGCCTGTGGGGCATTAACGATCATTAATAGTGCTGTCAGAGAGCTGGGGGAGGGGGGAGAAGGAAAAAGGAAAGGATGGAGGCAGGAGGGAAGGGAAGAGGGTGCAGAAAAGTAGCCAGGGAGTTGTGTAGCTGTTTCAGGAGTGGGAAATTAATACATCTGCTCTGTTCGTAGTGCCCAGTGTTTGATGTGTGGTAGCAGGCATCTTTAATTAGCTAGGTGACTACCTGCCAGGTGTTTACTTCCCTGTATTGACTCTTTCAACTGCCACAATTCCTCTTTCCCTTCCACATCCTCTCCCACATCCCCTGCCACATCCCTACCATCTTCAACTCCCCAGAAGTCGGTGTGGAATCTCCAACTCCTGTTAGGCAACTGAGCAATTGAGGAAACGCGAGGGAGTGAGGGAGTGATACCCTTCAAACAGCTCCTGCACACCCGCGTTGCAGCCATAATTTATAACCTCACCTGTGATAGCCCATTAACTGATTCCTTTTTAAGCATTTAACTATATAGTAATCAGGTAGCAATGTTTTAATCACTTACTGGCTAGCTTACTTACCAGTTCTGTGGAGGAAGGGCTAGGTGTTAATTAGGATAATGTACTACAGTTTTAAGCAAGAAACCCTGACTTGGTGTCCTGTTCAGAACTGAAGCCTTTTTTAAGACTTTTCCTTTTCCTGGAACCCTGTGCCTGTGCGAGGCAGGCACACCTTTGCCTCCTTAGCATTGATTTTTTTTTTCCTCATTATTTCTTTGTATCTCAGATTCCTGAAATCTAATATTCTGCATCTAAACCACAGAAAGGAATTTTTCCACAGTAATAATTGATGTGTACATTGTGTGTTCTTCATTCATTCATTCCAGCATCACATGCCTGTGAATGACAGACACTGTGCGTGACATGGGACACAGTGAAGGGAAAACCAGGGCACTGTTCCTGCCCCTGCGGAGCTCCCCCTCCAGTGGGAGAATCCCTGTTCTGGAGGGTGAGCCCTGGTGCTTCGAGGCATTCTGACCCTGGAGGGCGGTCCAGGAAGTTATAGTTGAGTGGTATAAAGGGAAAACAAAGAGATTACTTGCTGAGACTATGATAAGTGCTTTCCTGTGAATTAAGGAAGTTCATCTTTATCATGAGCGTGGGGAGGAGTCTTCAGTTCACAGGTGAGGAAGCGAAGGTTTAGAAGGATAAGCGAAGGTTTAGAAGGAATACCCTGCCTGCCTGATCCACAGCATAAGCCACAGCACAGCTGAGAGCCTGACCTTGGACAGTCACTGTCTCCTCTCTTTCCCACCTTTGCTGTCCTCTGAGCCACGATCAGCCAGGCTGACTGATGGGTCTATTCTGTCATCACCGAGGCCCTGGAATTTCTTGTTGCTGTGCACATGGCAGAGATGCAGGCCTGGCTTGCTGGTGGCTTCCAACAAGGTGAGACAGATACAAAAGAAGCGAGTAAGATCAGTGCACGATCTCTATCTTGGAAGAAATACCACATTTCTTTGCTTTCTCAAATTAATCTCATTTTCTTCTTGCAACAGCACCCCTAACGGGAACTGATCTAAGCCATTCCTGGTGCTTCATTTATCCTCAGAGTCGGGTCCAGGTTCTGTGTCTTACCTGTTGCCAAGGGACCTTGGAGATAGGAAGTCCTTAGGCTTATGTCCCCATTTCACAACTGGGACATCCCTCATTTCTATTCCGATGAACACTGGGAGCCTGGAATGGAGATTTTTCCCGGGGTCTTGCTTCTTCCTGTGGGCTACCCCTAAAACTGGCCTGGGCCCTGGTCTTCTGAGACCACTCTCTCTTTTGATCCATCCTGGGTTAGTCCTTCTCTAGTCTTGGGTAAGCCCTTCTCCACGTCTCAGGTTCTCTTCCCAGACCTGGCCTTTCTCATTCAGATAGACTTGGATGGCCTTAAACTCAGTACCAGAATCATTAGCACCAAAAACAACAAGTTTCCCTTTCCTTGAGGGTTGGGCGAGATTTAGTTATCAAATATTCCTAGAAAGTGTGGAGAACATGTTCACAGTGGCTTTCAAAGTGTGGTCCAGGTGTGCCGTGGGGAAGAGGGTCCCAGGCCCTGTCAGGAGTTCCAAGGCCAAAACCATGTTCATTATATGACATTTGCCTTTTTAACCCACTTCCATTCTCTCCTGAATGTACCTGGAATTTTCCAGATGTAACTGAAACAGAGTGGATGCAAAAGCAGATAGGAGACTACACCTGTCTTCAGAAACCAGACATTGGAAAGACATTTGCAAAAAAAGTCAAACAATCCTATTCTTCCTGTTAAATTTTTTGTTTTGGAAAATATAAGTATTTTTTATAAAAATGCATTGTTTGTTAATATCTATTAGGTTTATTGTTAGTTTTTTAAAATATTTATTGTTAAAAGTATTACATTATATAAAGATAAATATATATAAATATAATCTTTTTTAAAACTGTGAAAAAATAGCTATGAAATTATAAAAAGAAAAACAAAAGTACACACACACACAAAACTATTACAGATGTCTCCTTTTTCCACATTGACCCTTTCTGGTCTGTACTGCACCCCCGTCCCAGGGCTTCACCACACTATATTGTTAGTTCTAAATGAATAAATATTTTACAATTTTTCATTTTTAATAAGATAACTATCAGCAGATTCAGTAACACATAAATAATAACTTTCTGCAAGTCCACAGAAATTTTAACAGTGTACAGGGTTGAGGTTAGGACATTTGAGAGCTACTACAGGAGAGCAAGGAAGGCAAAAAGAAACACCAAATTCCCATATGAAATTGGCCTGGCCACCTTGGCAGTTTCCGATTTGGATTATGTCACAGTAAGAGGAGGAGGCATTTGGATATTTCAGCCCTGCCTCTCTTTTTCTTTTCTGTTTTTCAAATTGGGAGAGGCCATAAAGAAGTAGCCCAGCCAGCGTGGCTCGTGGTTGAGCATCAACCTATTAGCCAGGAGGTCACAGTTCGATTCCTGGTCAGGGTGCATGCCTGGGTTGTGGGCTCAATCCCCAATGTGGGGCATGCAGGAGACATCCGATCAATGATTCTCTCTCATCGTTGATGTTTCTGTCTTTCTCCCTCTCCCTTCCCCTCTGAACTCAATAACATACGTTTTTAAAAAAGAAAAAGAAATAGCCTTCTAAACCAGGTAATCACACACCTATTTCCCAAGGACAGTCCCAACTTATATATGCCTTTCATCCTGGCATAATCATTCAAGACCTCCCCTGCCCCCATGATGCTCCCAGTTGGACTGATAAATTACAGATTAGACTGCCTGAACCCCCCCTTTATAAGTGGTACAATAAGATGCCAGTCTTCATATTTGCCAGAGCTATTTCAGGTAAGGTTTAATCTTCAAAATTTACAGAGAACTTGTACAACTTAACAAAAGGAAGATAAACAATCCAATCAAAAAATGAGCAAAGGACCTAAGTAGACACTTTTCAAGAGAGGACATACAGAAGGCCGAGAGACATGAAAACATGCTCAAAGTCACTAATCATCTGAGAGATCCAAATCAAAACAACACTGAGGTACCATCTCACACCTGTCATCAACAAATCAACAAGTGGTGACAAGAACATGTAGAAAAAGGAACCCTCATGCACTGCTGGGCGAATGCAGACTGGTGTAGCCACTGTGGAGAATAATATGGAGTTTCCTCAAAAAGTTAAAAATGGAACTCCCATTTGACCCAGTAATTCCACTTCTAGAATTATATCCCAAGACACTAGAACCACCTATCAGAAAGGATATATGCACCCCTTTGTCCATAGGTCCATAGCAGCACAACTTATAATAGCTAAGATTTTGGAGACAGCCTAAGTGCCCATCAGCAGATGAGTGGATTAAAGACCTGTGGTACATCTACACAATGGAATATGATACCACTATAAAAAAGAAGGACCTGCAACAGCATGGATGGAACTGGAGAGCATTATGCTAAGCAAAATAAGCCAGTCAGAGAAAGATAAAGATCACATGATCTCACTCATTTGTGGGATATAATAATCAATATAATTTGATGAATAAGAATAGATCCAGAGACAAATTGCTGGGGTTGGGGGTTAGAGAACAACCAAAGAACTTGTATGCATGCATATTAGCATAACCAATAGACACAGACACTGGAATGGTAGGGGCTTGCCTAGGGTGGAATGGGGGGGGGGGCAGGGGAGGGGGCAATTAGGGAAAAGAAGCCATATGTAAAACGTTAGACAATAAGAAAAAGATGCCAATCTTCTGATAAGGCCTTGGTCTGGATTGATTGGCATGGATGTAGGGGCTGTGAGTGTGCGTCTCCATGTTTATTTCAGCTGGGCACCAGTGGTCTGGCCTTCACTGTGCAGGGCAGGGTGAACTGCTGAGTCACACGCTCTAAAAGCTCATCGGCAACTAGCAGTGCAGATGACCCTCAAATCCATTTGATATTGGCGACACAAGCTTTTTCTGGACATTGCTAAGCCTGCTGAATCTAAGATTTCAAATGCTTTTTTGAGCTACTTGATTCAGAGGTGAAGCCAGACCACTTGGAGAGAAGTGTGAAATTCTTTGGAGTTCTTCAACTCACTTGTGACTCTATAAAAATTATCCCAGGGTCAGAGCAAGAAGCAGGTGACAGGGATGCTCAAGTGGCACTCCTGCCTCCACCACCCCTCGCAGATTGGGCTGAGGGCCGGGCAGCCCTCCCTCCTTCCCTCTCCCCAATGGGAAAATTCCATGGCTTTTCATAACGCTAGCTTACATGGTTTGGGGTATGCTTTAAGTGCCCCCCACAGAAGTTCGAAATCCTTATTAAATAGGAAACCTCTCTCAGGTTCTGGGCGCAGGAGCACGGAAATTGGAATTCTTTTTAATGGACCATATGTTTAGCTCTGCAGCGTTGTGCGGCCATAAATCTCTGGCGGAGGTGTAACCTGGCAGAAATGGCACCAGAGGAAAGAATTTCCTTTGGCCTTTCCTCTTGTTACTTTCCAAAACTCACTTCGAAAAACAACAACCATGCACAGTTAGATATGTACACCTCCGTGAGTGACGTGAGGGAGCCGGGCCCGGACAGGTGAGCACGGAGGGCTCTGTGGGGCCGAGCTCTGTGGCGCGCATCCAGCAGTTCCAGCCACGCTCCCACATTCGGAGAGCTGGCAACTTGGCTTTTGCTGGTGCCAGCAATTACAAAAGAGGCCTACTCAGCTTTAAGCACTCAAGTGTTGATGGACAAAGTGCTCATTTAACAGATCTCCGTAATGGGGAACAGGTGAATAAATACAGGATTACCGAGCCCTTCACAGTAACAGCCTTATTATCACATGTTATGTGGAGTTTTTGCCTCCATTTGACAACCTGGGTTGGGTAAAAAAATTCTAAGTAACACAACATGGAGGAAGCCTTTCGTAACAAAGCATTGAAACAATTAATCAAGATTTACCAAATCTCTGGGCAGCAGTGGTCTGTCAACCAAAGTGGCTATTCCTGATCAGGCCCACAATCTCCTAAATGAATAAATGGAGAGCACAGCCCAGAAGCCACAGCCTCCCTAAGAAGCACAATTGTTTTCCTGTCTGAGGCGAACACGGCACACTAGCAGAGAGCGTTCCATTACGAAGGTGAGGGTATAATGGGCAGCCTGAGCCTGCCCGGCCTGGAAGGCATGTTTCTGCGCCCCCGCTCCCAAGCAGACTACGACGAAACGTCCTCCACTCTGCACAGCTGCTGTCATCCACCCTTTGCTCTTGGGGAAGTGTGTTAGTCCTGGAAGCACTGTTGCTACAGAAGTCATCTACTTTTCCTTTGAAAAAATACTGTATAGATTTTTTTTCACAATTTTAAAACTCGACACAAATTGTGTCCTTCAGACATATCCTTTTGAAAGTTGCTTTTTTAACTACACCTTATGTTTTGGATGTTTATCCATATTAAGTATAGCTCTGGTTTCTTTTCACTGCCATATGTTATTTCGGTGTATGGATAAACTGTGCTTTATTAACCTTCCTGTGGATGGATGCTTAGATTGTCTCCCCTTGTTAATAGTATGAAGAGGTGCACAGTGAGCCACGGTCTTTATTGTCAAGGATCGGGCAGGCTGGTTCTGGGACGAGGGCACCTCCACATTGCTGCTTATTGCTAGTTGCTCCCCACAGCGGTTGAGTCCATTTCTTCATCCCCTTAAAGCAAGTGAGAGCTGCTTTGTCCCATAGTGCCCAACATTTACTGTCCAGAGACATTTTAATATTTTCCTACCTGATGGATATAAAATACTATCTAGCCCTTATTATTATTTAGATTTCCCAAATACTAGTGAAATTGAGTATCTTTTTTACATGATTATAGGCTGTTCAACATATTGCCTTATTTTGTCCTTTTTAAAAAAAATTTATTAGGTTACTTGTCCTTTTTTGTACAGACCAATAGAGTTTTTTTTTTTATATGCTGTGAGTACTGATTTTTTTGGTTATGTGCTTTATAACCGCTCATGGTTTTCTTTGTTCCTGTAGCAGGAAATGTAAACCACAGGTAAGTCAGAGGCTAGAGCATGAACAGTGCTGGAGGTGATGCTCCCTGCAGGGAGGGAGACCATTGAGGGCTATTGAAATGAATAACAAGGTCGGGTTTTCTTAGAAAGAAAAGTATAGCAGCAGAATGGAGGAGGATGGGTTGAGCAGAAGAGAGGAAAGAAAGTAATGCCAATTAAGAGGCTTTTGCAAGCAATCAGGAGAGAAGTAATGAAGGTGTGACCCCTGGCAGTGAGCCCCAGGAGGATCTCCAAGGGTTTCTGAGACTCCTTTGGGAATGGATGGGAGGGTGTGGGTGACAATTCAGTGGAGCCCTTCAGTCTACCATCTCCTATTGTTTCACAAATTTACTCTTAAGTCTTGCCTTAGTGTGGGTGGTTTCCACACCCCTTGGCCACCCAAGCTATTCCCCAGGCTAGAGATCTGTTGGGTGCCTGATGTCCAGCTAGATCGCCCTTGTCCCAGCGGGACACTCTGCCAAGCACTGACAGATCTTAATTCTCCCTTTGCCCTCTCTTGTTCCCTACACGCCACCTTGTCTGCCTCTCCCTGACTCTCGTGTCTCTCTCTCTCTCTTTTAAAAAATTTTATTTCCCATTTTAAATCTTGCACAGTATAATACAATAAGCATTAAATCATGCAAATTGGTCTAGGTTACATTTTGAAAAATGTTAAGAGGAAACTGTTAAGAGACCAGTTTCTGACAGGCAATGCATTTTAAAGTTGAGGGATTTGAAATATTCTAGCAGTGGACCTAAAACAGCATTATAAATTAGTTCAACTTATCAGCCCTAAACAGAATTATTCATCTTCCAAAAGGGTATTTCATGGCCGCTGGGCCCAAACGATCGTTCACCTTCATTTTTGCCCTGCTCTGAGGGTAGGTCTCACTTTACTGAATTCTCCTGATTCATTACTGTGTGTTACTTTATGAATTTTTTATCAGCATTTTAATAGCTCTTTCAGATGATTGAATGTAACTGATTCTTGTAGCAGAACACTGATTGAACAGAAAGACAGTAATGTATATTGTAGGGGTTAGCTTCAAGCCAAGCAACAGAGTTTTTATCTATAAGATGTGCTTTTTCCCTTCAATGGAAGTCTTTGTAGGTAGAAGGAGGAGCCCCCTCCTGCTCCCACAGCCCTGCACCTTGCCCCTCCTGTGGAATTTGGGAAGGAATCTGCCATTTTCCATGCCAGGCATGACACTGCAAGCAAAGCAGGGGGAAATTAGTGTGGTCCTCAAACATCCTTTTTGTGCCCATCAAAATTATGATTATTACAATTTTAACAGTTCTTAGGATAAGAAAAGACGTTAGACTGGCTCAGACTGGTGAGAGGAGAGGCTATGAGGGGAGCATTAGAATCTGTGCTGAGTTTGAATCTCAGCGGCCACTTACTTGCTGGGTGACCTTGGCTACTTCATCCCACTGTCCTGAACTCGTTCACTTCCCCACAGACTACAGGAACCCACCTTCCCAGGTGTTGTGAGGATTAAGTGAGAAATTGTACTCCAAAGCCCCAAGCACACAGAAGGCCCTGGGGAAATGTTTGTTGCATATGAATAATGTACATAAAAGCATGTTTAAACTTTTAAAGCATTATGCAAATATAAGAAATTAATACAAGTCAGAGTGGGGGCTGAGCAACTAGGGAAAAGTTCCACTTATAATACTGTACCCCAACCTGAACCATATAAAATTGCCATTTTAGTGACCAAAAATGGTTAAATTAGAGCAATTTCATATGATGCAAGCTAATATTTTTTTACATTGTTTGATCATATGTTACTTTTTTGATTAAAATGAAAAGCATTGAGGGGATTTGTATTTGGGGAGCTAGAAAATTATATAGCTGTAAGAGACATTACAGATAATTAAGTACAGCCGTAGCTGGCTTGGCTCAGTGAATAGAGCGTCGGCCTGAACTGAAGGGTCGCAGGTTCCATTCCAGTCAAGGGCACATGCCTCGTTTGCAAGCTCAATCCCCAGTAGGGGACTTGCAGGAGGCAACCGCTCAATGATTCTCTCTCATTATTGATGTTTCTATCTCTCTCTCCCTCTGTAAGAAAGCTGAGGTCCAGACCACACTGGTTATGAATGGTGGACATAAAAATAAGCTCAGTTCTCATTTCTAAGTCCCTTGGGCTTACAGACTACATCACACAGCCTTGCTGAGTATGGGAATTGTCCACTGAGCAGGTGTGGAACAGAGCTCAAAAGAGAGTCTAGATCCTCTTTGGCCTTGACGAGGACTTGTTCTTCTATATATGCTGAGCTCTGTAAAGCATCCACCACTAGGCAAGTTTCCAAGAAGGCTCCCTAGGCAATTCATTGGCCTGGAGTGGCAATAAGAGACAATTCAAAATGAGTTGGAGGCATTGGCATAATGGGCTTGGTAGTACCAAGTGGGTAGACTTGTGCCTGAATTTAGCTCTTAAGTCCCAGCCATCATTTAATGCTTGATGTCCCTTGTACCCTGGGGAGAACCTCAGGCATGTTGAAGGTTAATAGAGAATCTGCAGGGGGACTGACTAGAATGCTAAGACACTGGAATCTGCATATGATCTGTGTCCAGTTAAGTTAATGACAAATTGCTCACTTTCTCAAGCTCTGAAAGTCATAGATCAAACCAGAAAAAAAAAACACAAATGGAAGAAAGGGCAAGAAGAAAATGAATGGAAGTTAAATGTCTTATTTGTTAAATGAAAATATAGCCATTTGGGAAGATATTTTTTTCTGAGAAATGCTGATAAAATAGTTGAATTGCCCATACCCTTCTTTGCTTCCTTGTTCATTTTATTAAGATTTGCAGGATTAAAATACTGCATTTGGGGGCTATCTGAGCCCGGTGGGGGTGGGGGGGAGTTATATGAAAGGTAACTGAAGGTTAGGGGGATTTATTGTGATTTCATAATTTTGCACACCTGTGTGGTCAGAGCGAGATGCATGATGAAGAGGCACTATGGAAAAGGTAGCATCTACCCCCTTCACACATAGGGTTGCAGCTCATGGGCATTTTTTCATTAGGGGAAAAAAATCCTCAAACACTAAAAGCCTTTACTGTCCCTGTTGGCTTTTTCTTTCACATCTAGCCCATGCCTTTCTCCCAACTGAAAGTAGTTGTGAACCTCCAATATCAACTACAAATGGTGGCATTAACTAGGTCATTGGGAATGCTGATATTCAAGGGACCTGCCCAGCAAAAAATGAAAGATAGACTGTAGTTCAAGGAAAAGCTCAGGTTTGTTGGATTCAACAACTCATGAAAAGGCAGAATTAATGTCTTTTCTAACTCAAAGTCTCATCTTTGAAAGAAAGAGTCCTTCTGAGGTTTGAAAGTGGTGCTGCGTCCTTTAGAAATGTATTGGATGGAACTCGTGGCAAGTGGGTACCACATCCTTTCTTCACAGACCAGCTGTGGTGCCTCCTACCAATCATTCTATCACAGAATGAATAGAAGACGTGTCTGAATGCCAGTAAAACCCAATTAGATTTAATAGAAAACATAAATAGAGTGTTAATCATGACAAACTAACTTAGAGATAAGTCCCAGGGCTCAAGAGTAGGCGTAATAGCTCAACAAGAACAAAAACCTTTTATGAATAGCTTCACATCTCATTTGCTGTACCCAGCAACTCATTTAGATAAATAGTACAGATCTTGCATAAGGACATAGAAAGTTAGTGACATTGGCAAGCTCCACCCTATCACTCTACTTGCTGTGACCACCTGCAGGCTGATTAGCGTTCTCATCAGCTGCCCTGAGGAAGGTGAACAAAGGGAGGGTCCAGGGAATCTGAACTGTCAAGTGAGACTGTTGGGTGAGTGCACTATTTTTAAAACTTTATTAGATACTAGGCCCAGTGCACAAAATTCATGCACTTGGGGGGGGGGGTCCCTCAGCCTGGCCTGCACCCTCTCATAGTCTGAGAGCCCTCGGGGGATGTCCAACTGATAGGCCTGCACCCCGCCAGCAGTCAGACATTCTTAGCACTGCCATGGAGGCAGGAAAGGCTCTCATCACTGCCTCTGTACTCGCCAGCTGTGAGCCCAGCTCAGGGCTTCTGGCTGAGCAATGCTGCCCCTGTGGGAGTGGGCTACCCACTAGGAGGCAACTCCTGTATTGAGTGTACATTGGTGATCAGTACATGTCATAGTGACCAATTGTTATGCTGTTTGGTTGATTTGCGTATTAGCTTTTTATTATATAGGATAATTTACAGATCATAAAGTTGACAGATTTTAAGTGTATGATTCAATTAGTTCTTTGTATATTATGGATGTAAAATCTTTGTTAGATATGTGGTTGCAAATATTTTCTCCCAATGTATGACTTGTCTTTTCATTTTTTAATAGAGTATTTTGATATACAATAGTTATCAGTTTTCATTAAGTCCAATTTATCAATTATTTCTTTTTATGGCACATGCTTTTGGTATCATATCTAAGGAATATTTGTCTAATCCAAGTTAATATATCCCAAAATAAATACTATCAAGTCTCTCTCTTTCTTTGCCCCCATTGCTCTTCTCCCTCCCATATACACTCACACACACACACACACATACACATGCACACATATAGGTATATACCTAACATTCTCCAGTGGCTGCTCATTTCATTCAGAATAAGATCCAGCCTGTAACTATGGGCTAAAAAGCCTTGTCTAATCTGTTGCCCTGCCTGTTTTTCTCTAGGTCACTATTCTCTAGTCTCTCTGTTCTCCATTTTGTTCCCCAAATATGCTGAATATGGGCCTGTCCAGTAGACTTTGACTGGGGCAAAGTACAGTTGTTGGCACCTGTTGACAGACATTGATGCAAAGAAGGAGGAAAATAAAAGTATCAGCTTTAGATCTATAGCATTTATTTTAGTGGTATCACCCTTCCTTTAAATGATCCATTGCCATTAGAGTCGAGATACCTTGTTGCAGTCTAAAGCCAGACACACCTGGGTGTGATTTTGCTTTGACTAAGCTGTGTAACAGACACATTCCTTATGGTCTTAACCCTCAGTTTCCTCGGCCACAAAGTGAGGCTAATGGCACTTGACTTAAGGGTCATTGATTGGCTGAAGTAACGTGGAATATTCCTACAGCAGTGCTTACATACACAGAAAATGCAGAATACATGCTAGCTTTATTATGAGTATGATTATAACTATTAGCATTCTCATTGCTATGGCTACAACCAGTACTTCCAAGAAGAGAATTGCCACTCAGGTAAGGACAGCTCAGTAGGCATGGTGTTTAAATGAACAGAGAAATATCCAGGGCATTCTTTACTTATTTACTTATGGAACCATTACCTGCTTCCATAGAAGTTCCATGATAGTTTATTAAAAGCATACATCAAAGAAGTAGCAGTAAACATAGAAAGAAAAATAGTGACCAAGAAAAGAAGGAAAGCTTAAGGGTCATATAATTGCCGCAGCTTAGCTTCCGATCCGATGCTGAGATTCCTGGCAGCCAAGGTCAAAGTCACCACAAAATTACTGAGAAAAGGAGACCATCTTCTTCAAGAATCAAAGCTTCTTCTAAAGCTCCTTTTCAAAAATCACACTCTTATAGAGTGAACAGTATTCCAACGTTTTCCCTCCAATGCAATAACAGATTTCATATGCCTTCTTTCTGTAGTAACTTTTTTCATAAGAGCAAACGGCATGACATTAAAATACAATTTCATGATGGCAATTCCATGTGTGGCTAAACTAATATGGCCCTAGTATGTAGCTGTGAGGTGGTTGGGTTTGCTCCATGGACAGAATTTAGAGTGTTTTGAAGAATGGATGAACTGCATGTCCTTCAAATAATCTTTTGTAAATATTGCTTTTCTCAGCTGGGCTTTTGATAGGACTTGAATAGCAGACAGTTTGAGATTGTATTCTCTGACAAGAGCCTGGTGTGTTTCATTCTCTGTTGCTGGTCCTGGGCACAGTCTTATGCCTTAGAAATCAGAAGATCAGGTTGACGTCTTATTGTGAAAATTGGACCCGCATGTGAACGGGAAGTCCATTCTAACTCTCCCTCGGTGGAAATGCAGGAGTACTTGCAAGCAAATGCTCCAAGAGTCAGTAGGTGGGTTTATTCTGGCATCAGATAAGTTCTCCAATAAGCCCTGTAGTTCTGAGCCTCAGTTCAGTGGGCCCAAACCACAGTGCAGCCCGCTCTGTTTAGGGGTGCTTCCAAGAGAGAAGGTGGTAGGAGGACAAGTTACAGCCTACCACTGCAAAGTACTACCAACCCTGCCCCTGGCATCCTTCCAGAGATACCTAAAGGAGTCTACCCTGGAAACATTATCTGTGACTGCAGGAGAATGTGGTGAATTGTTGCGCTGGTGGGTGACTAGGATGTTTCCAGCAGGTTCCTCATGTTCCAGACCCAGCAGTGGATTCCGTAACTTTTCACAAGATTCTAAGCAACATGATTTCTTGGTAGACCTAGCAGTTCAACTGGCTCAAGAATGTCCCCTTAAATAAATCTGCTCAGGGACATGATTTGAACAAGCCAGGTACATTTGGAAACAAATCTATTTCTGCTTGCTGTAGCCACTACTGAGCTATTATTTCTGCCCATAGATGCCAAGATCACTTACCTGCTGACACTGGTATATGTCAGGGTCTGTGAGGAAGAACATGTGGTTGGTAGAGAAAGAATAATCAAGCAGAAGGAGCTGTGGGGGACAGTTCAGTGTAGTCTTCACACTTTGCAAAGGCCCGGGGAAGCATGACTCTCCCACGTACGAAGGCCATTGGCCTGGGTGAAGACTGATTCCCCAACATGGAGGGTCAGGTATGTGGATGAGAGGGAGATCAGAATGGAAAGGGAAAATAGCTGTTGGACTCTTGGCTGTCCAGGGGACTCGTCAGCACCAGTAAATGTTCAGCTTCTCTAGCCAGAGCCTGTGAGTTGGCATTAGCTACCAAAGAACAGGCCACTTCTTCCCACAAATGAGGACAGATTGACCAGGGCTTCCGGAGAGCAAAAGCATCGGGGCCGTACTCTAGAAGTGAGTTATGTGAAATGCAGCCTTGTTTCCTGGCTTCCCAGCAGCTTCCAGTGGCCATGACTATGACTCCAGTTTGTTAAGCGTTGGTGGGTTATCAATAGAGGAAGGGCAACCCCCTGAAGCCCCTTTAATATGTTTTGTTCTTCCTTTCAAATAAGTGATTGACTTCCATAGGAATTGCTCAGAATATGGGGTCTGCAAGACTCCTGCTCCTTGAGGCTTTCTCCTGCAGTTTGCAGCCCGACGTGGGGGGCCTTGGTAATTTCTTATATAGAGAGCGTGGTAAAAGCGTGTACAAACGGGTCGGTGGGACGGAGGTGGGGAAGGATCTAATGAGCGCATCGGCTTGAGGGTGATGCATCTTCATAAGTCACGCTGCTTCTTTCCCTCTTGGTTGGTCATACTTACAGAACAGTACTGTCAATAAGTATGTATGGAAAGATGGGAAGGACCCTGAAGTTATTTTCTCCAGCTTCTGTTCTTCAAGGAATTCCTTCCATAGCTCCCCTGACAGATGGTCACACAGCATCTGCCTTTATCCCGAGGGCCCCTCCCTTCCTGCTGAGGCACCGCATGCTGCGCTTCTGCAATGCTCCCAGCTCCTTCTCTTTCTCAGGAGCATATACATGTACCGCACGGGCTGGCGCTCACTTGTTAGGTTGTCTCTCCTACGATGCAGGAGGTCAGGGGCCTGTCCTTTCCTGCTCACTGGAACTGGCTCACTGGAGATAATCAGTGTTTATTTGTTGAATGAATGCACTTGAGTTCAGAAATTTCAACAGAGAACTGGGAAGGAATGATAGAGCACGAAAATGGAGTGTGTCCCCGCTGCCTGCCGAGCGATGTGTGCAGGAAGACTTTGCAGTGAATGTGGAGGGAGGGGTCAGGAGAAGCACCAGGGGAAGGTTTTGGCAGGAAAAGCACCGCGAAGTTAGTAACAATGGAGGGCTCAGAGAGGTTATGGATTTGATACCAAGAAAAAATGTAGCGTAGGTGAAACTTAGTGATACCCATGATTTAAAAAAAAAATTGTAGAATAGAGCAACATTCACAACATGGGAAAATCAATAGATGTTATTTTTTTTTTAACACAGCATGGTAAATATGACCTCAAAAATATTGAGATTTGGTGAGGCTAAAATAGATTGGAAAGGGGATTGAAAGTCTTTCCTGTGGAGAAAAGAGACCTGCTTTGTGGAGATTGATGCTTATATAGAAATCCTCAATGCAGCTGGCTGTAGCCTGGGTGAGGGGATGAGGGCCTCCAGCTGACCACAAAAGGAGCACAGGGCTGAGGTACAGGAGCATCTGGACAGGTGGCCCGGCCACAGCTCACAGCACATCCCCTGCGGGGCAGGGTCTCCGTACACCAGGGTGATGAGTCTGTGATACATCACCTCTCACTTCCTGTCCTGACGTGGCTGCTTGTCTGAATCCCGTCTGGGGAAAGAAGGTCACAAGCCACACAATTCTCACTTTCTCTCATTTCTACCATCTTTGAGTCACCCAGTTTTGTCACTTCTGCCTTTGGAATGACTCTTTTCACTAACATGTGCAGACCCCACATTCTCCCTGGTTGCCCCTGCTTGCCTCACACTCCCACTCACATGAAGAGGACTGCCCTTGCACACCAGACCTCCACTTACCATTGACCATAGACTCCACACTCTCCACCCACATAGTTTCCTGTTCCTAGGTGTCTTCAGTTCATCACCCCCTTGTAGCCAGTGAAATTCTGTACAACTTTAAGGTCCTAATTTCATCCCATCTCATTTAAAGAGCTTTCTCTCTCTCTCCACCATTGCCCATCATCTCCTCCTGCTCCCTGGCCTGGAATCCCATTTCCTGCTGTCCCTCGAGCACTTACCTTCATCTGCTTGGCTTGTGTACTTGAAGTCTCTGCCTTCTCCTTTCACTCCCCATGCATCACCAACCACTAAAAGTTCTTAGTCACTCTGACCCGTCAGCCTTAGACCTGAGCACTGTACCTTACATACAAGCAGCACTCCAAGAATGTTTATTGACTTAGATGAGGTATTTCTGCCCAAGACATAGATTCCAAATGCTTCTAACCCTTATGAATTATCTGCTGTTCCAAATACTTTCAGATTCTGTTTCAGATCATTCCTGGAACTGATACCAAATAAGTGGAGCTCTTGACTCCCCTGGGCCCACGTCCATTTTTCTAGTCTCCTCTTCTCCAGAAACCCATTAAGAATACAGGGTCCCCAGTGGCCTCTGTGGACTCTTCCCATGCTAGAATGCAGTGCACCTGTGCCAGGAGACATCCACTCACTGAAGCCAGTCGCAGTGCATTCTGGGCCTACTAGGTAGGCCTCACGTCTGCGGCTTCTGCTCAGCAGCGCCAGCTAACATTGGTCCCTCCAGTGAATGTGGTTAGATGTCCCTATCCTCACTGCCATCTCTCTTTGTTGAGCTCCCCACCCATCCCCCCAGCACTTCAGGGCATAGTCATTTGGCTGAAATAACTGCTTACCCGTATTTGCTCAGCAATGTTAGGTATATATCAACGTGGTTTCTATTTCATAAAATTCTGGAATCCTCCCCCCTTGCATTCTTTCTTTACTTATTCCTACAAAGAAAAGAGCCTGCCTCATCATCCCATAACCATAGGACAAACTGAATGAAATAACGTTCTCACTTTACTGTATACAAATTCTTCCTTTGTTAAAAGGGGGAGGGAGGTGTAAAAGAGGGGGGAAAATAAAACACTGGTCTGCATAAATAGCATTAAATATAAACAGTGGAAATGGGCTTCTAGGTTTTAAATGCTATAGGGATGTTGTTATGGCAACCTCAGGTTGCGTGGGGGGCCGGGGGGGCTCAGTGTCAGCATTAAGGAGATAAGATTGAACTATGGCTCCAATGGTAGATATATTCTCCAGGATTTCTCTTCCTTCAGAGACAAGAAGCAAAGCTTGGATTTTATCACTGACAACCAAAATCAGCACTAGCAGACTCAGAACTGGGTGGGTCGAGGGGCCGGAGTTCTGTTTCCAGGCTGGTTTATGTTTCCCCTTCAGAGGAATTAGAACCACGCCTCAGTCAGCCATGTTCTAAGAACTCACTCAGAGGGTGGATAATGCAGATAGACCATGAATTCCCTAAAGCGAGCATGAAGTTCCCTTAAGTTTGAGGAATTTTTTGACTAAAATGTTAAACAGCTTTCTCTGTAGGGAAAGGGTAAGGAGATACAGTTGATACTCTTAAGTGTCCAGGCGGATAAGTTCCCAAAGAAGAGACTGGCTGTGGGTCAAAATTCCCAACAAAGGAGCCCTGCTGTCTGGAGGGAGGCAGACAGGAAAATCAACGCGAGGTCAGTCGGGTCGGAAGCCCTGGTTTTTGCAGAGAGGAAAGAGTGGCAGGGTCCTGAGCAGACACTGCCACGGGCAAGTTCCGACTGAGTTTGGAGTGAGGACGAGGTCAGAGCATGAGCCCATGTCTGTTAGAAGTAAATAAAAAGTAAAGTGTGTTTTATTAAAGTCACCTGAGATGCAAATCACTTCTGTTTCCTAAAGCTGAGGATGCATAGAACAAGCCCCCAATCTGGGAGGTGAACCAGGACCAGCTTTGAGTGGCTTCTGTGTGTCTGGAAAGGGCATGCTGGAGCCCAAGGCTCAGAGAGAAAATTGAGAAGTAAGGGTGGGCCAAGCGGAGAGGGGAGGTTGTCGTGGCAACCAGGAAAACTTCTCCCCAAATGTTTGTTCGTCGGGAGCATCTCTTTAATACACTACACCAGGCATAACACCACGGTGTGGACGGAGGAGACGCAGGAACGCTTCCAGTGTGTGCCCTGCGCAGTGTGTGCTGACTGACGCTACCGAGGCCCAGGGCCGCTCCGGCCCAACACCACAAACACAACCAACCTGCTTCTCTTGGGCAGACAGTGGGTGGGGGAGCCCAGAACAGACCAATCCTGCAAGCCGAACCCCTTTGCAGTTCTCTCCAAATGCCATCTATACCTGGCTGGGGGGCAGATGGAATGAAGAATCAGCAATCGCTGTACAGATGCAATTTTTTAACTTAAAAATACATTTTTACATATCTCACAGTTTACAAAGCCCCTTCATAAATAGCTTTGCATTTGCCTTGCACAGCTATCCTGTGAGCTAGTCAGAACGGACAGAGTGACTCCTGTTTTACAAACGAAGACAGCGAGGCGGCTTGGAGAGCCCCCGCTGGCCTGGCAGCGCTGTGGTTCCCAAGGGCTGCCCCAGAACCGGAGCCCAGGCACACTCCTCTGTATTCAGGTCCTCCGCATTTCCCATGGCAAGGTGCCCTCGGAACCAGACAAATCCTACCTCTGAAAGAAATGTCAAATCACACAGAATCCACATAAAATAATGACTTGAGAGACTCCAGCCTTTCAGCTCAGGCTGTCCTTCGTGCTGCTGGCACACTCACCAAATGTCACAGCTTCGGTGACCAGAGCTTTGCCAGGAAGAACATGCTGCCAGTCGCCGAGGGAGGATGCGACTTGTGAAGGGGTGGCCTTTGGAGAGGAACAATGGGTTCTCCTTCCACAGGGAGGTGTCGGCGACTGGCATCCTCACGGGGCAGCAGTTCAACAGGAATGGTATCCAGGGCCTCAGTTTTGATTTCCAAATAAATAAATATCCGAAAGGATAGCTAAGGTCAGTCTAGAAAATTAGAATTTTCTTGGGGGAAAAATATGTTCTGGAAAAGATAAACAGTAGCTTGCAGTTTCACTGTTGGAACATTTGTTACAAGGTCCCGGTATTGATCCTTTATCACCCAATTTCCACTGGGAGCCGTGATATACGACTACGCTGGGAAGCACAAATGCAAGTGTGTGAATCAAGGGGGACCCTAGACAATATCTGTAGCGAGGCAGCATCCATTCGAGGGAGGGCAGGTTTGGGAAGGGGGCTCACCAGCTGCAGAATTCCAAGGGGAGTTGTGCGTTGTGCTGTGTGCAAATGCATATCCATGCTGGGGAGTGTTATGGGTTTATGAGGAGAGTGATTAAAATTGTATCGAAGAGCCTTGTGAAGCTTATGGTTCAAGTTAACTGTATGAAGTAAACAGCCTTTAATGGCCTCCTGGGAGTGTGACAGATAGTCTGTGGGTGTTACGGCAACATGGTCCTGGTGAATGTTCTGGCCGTCCCAAACTAATCACCATCTGTAAGCATGGGTCTCTGGGGAGTGTCTGATGGTTGGACAATCATGGTAGTTAGCATTTTTAATCAGCTTCTGTGCAGCACTGATAGAAACCTTATGCTCGAGCCTTTATTTTTCCTCTATGTGTGGAATTACTTCCTATATGACAGCAGAGCTCACAAGGATTTGGGAGGTGCTTCTGCAAGATGCATTTTATGTTCTCTTCACTCTCTTTTACCCTGCCCCCAGCCTGACCATGAAAATTAGCCGGGCCACTCGCTTATGGTCACTGCTCTTATTGCTTCTCTCTGCCACTGGCAGGAGGGGCCTTGGGCACAGGGGAAGTTGCTCTGGGTTCAGTGGGATATGCCATCTCAGATCGTGCCTTGGGTTTGATAGTCCTCTCTCCCCTTTGTTCCCCTCTGACTGCCCTTTTCATCCCCAATCCTCTATCTCTTCCCTTACACACACCCATCAGGCACTGACTTCTTTTCCCCCTGTTATTTTTATTTTGGAGAGACCTAAGCATGAGGAAGGTCAACAGTAACATCCTTAGAAATAGACAGCTGGATCCTGTGACTGAGGATTAAAGGAGAAGTTATCAATTAGCTTTTGTTGCATAGAGAGCCAACCCAACACTTAGTGACTTAACTGTTTTATATAACTCACAATTCCTTGGATCAAGTGGGCGATTGTGTTTGTTTGGGCCAGCTCAGCTGGTCTCTGTGGGACTCTCAATCATCTGTGGTCAATTGAGGTTGGCTAGTCAAGGAGGACTTTGCATAGGTCTGATGACTGACAGATAGAAGCGATCTCGGTGGGGACGGCTCATCTCTGCTCCACTTAACCTCTCATTCTTCAGTGGTCTACCCCAGTCCTCAGTACATGAGATTTCAGGGCTCTGAGGAACAGCAGGAAAGCAAGCTCCAATGTGTAAGGAATTGTCATCTTCAGTTTCATTCTTTAATGTCAATACTTCTCTGAATACAGCTCTTTTACCTCCTTAGTTAAATTTATCTCTAGGTATTTTATTCCTTTTTATGCAATTGTAAATGATATTTTTAATTTTTTTTCTGTTATTGTTTTATAAAAATGTAACCTATTTCTAAATGTTAATTTGTATCCTGGTACTTGACTGAATTCATTTATTATTTCCAGTAGTTTTTCGATGGAATATTTAGGGCTCTCTCTATAGTATCAAGCCATCTGCAAATAATGACAGTTTTACTTATTCCATTCCAATTTGGATGCCTTTTATTTTTCTTGTCTGATTATTGTGTTGTCTGATTCCAGTATTATGTTTAATACAAGTAGTAAAAGTGGGTATCTTTATCCTATTCCTGATCTTAATTTAAAGACAAAGCTTTCAACTTTTCACCATTGAGTGTAATGATAGCTTTGGGTTTGTCATATATGGCTTTTATTATGTTGAGGTATGTTCCCTCCATTACCACTTTGCTGAGAGTTTTTATCATAAACTAGAGGCCTGGTGCATGAAATTTATATCATCAGAGGGTGAAGGTGGGAGGGGTTCCCTCAGCCTGGCCAGTGCCCTCTAACAGTCCAGGACCCCTCAGGGGATGTCTGACTGCCGGCAGGAGGGAGTGGGCCTAAGCCAGCAGTCACACCCTCTTAGCACTGCGCTCACCAGCCTTGAGCCCGGCTTCTGGCTGAGCAGCGCTCCCCCTGTAGGAACGCACTGACCACCAGGGGGAAGTTCCTGTAGGGAGCGTCTGCCCCCTGGTGGTCAGTGCCCATCATAGCAACCGGTTATTCCCCTGTTTGGTCAATTTGCATATTAGCCTTTTATTATATAGGATGGATGTTGGATGTCAAATGCTTTTTCTGCTTCTATTGATATGATCATGTGGCTTTTAATTCTTTATTTTGTTTATGTGATGTATCACATTAATTGATTTGCAGATATTGAATCAACCTTGCATCCCAGGAGTAAATCCCACTTGATCATGGTGTATGATCTCTTGAAAATACTGCTGGATTCAGTATGCTAATACTTTTGTGAAGGATTTTTGTATCTCTGTTCATCAGGGATACTGGCTTATGATTTTGATTTTGTGTAGTTTCATTGTCTGGTTTTGGTATCAGGATAATGCTGGCTCTATAAAATGAGCTTCCCTTCTCTTCAATTTTTTTGGAATAGTTTGAAAAGAATAGATATTAATTCTTTGAATGTTTAATAAAATCACCTGTGATGCCATCTGGTTCAAGACTTCTTTTATTGGGAGTTTTTTATGACTGATTTGATTTCATTCATAGTTATTGATCTATTCAGATTTCCTGTTTCATCTTGATTCAGTTTTAGAAGATTAAATGTTTCTAGGAATTTATTTATTTCTTATAGATGGTCCAATTTGTTGGCATGTAATTGTTTTTAGTATTTTCTTATAATCCTTTCCATTTCTGTAGTGTAGGTTGTCACTTCTCTTTCATTTCTCGTTTTTATTTATTTGGGTCCTCTCTCTATTTTCCTTAACCAGTGTAGCTACAGGTTCATCAATTTTGTTTATCTTATCAAAGAAGCAGCTCTTGCTTTCTATTGGGTTTTTTTTTCCCGACTATTTTGTATATTCCTTCCTTACCTTTATTATTAATTTTCTTCTCACATTTGACTTTGTCCTTTTTTCTAGTTCCTTTTAGTATAAGGTTAGATTGTTGATTTGATATTTTTATTATTTCTTTTTTCTTCTTTTTAGATTTAATATTTTATTTTTATTTTTCTTATAGTTTTATTTTATAATTTAATTTAATTTAATTTATTTTTTTACGAATGTGTCCTTATTCGCCCATTACCCCCCTCCCCCAAATTATGCCCCACCCCACTGTTGTCTGTGTCCAATGATTTTATTATTTCTTGAGGTTGACCTGTATTGCTACAAATTTCCCTCTTAGAATTGCTTTGCCTATGTTCATGGATTTGGATAGTTGTGTTTTCATTTTCATTTGTCTCAAGGTATCTTTTGATTTCTTCCTCAACCTCATTGTTAACTCAAGTCATTGCTCATTGCCATATTATTTAACTTCCACATGTTTGTGTGTTTTTCAGTTTCCTCTTGTAAGATTTCTAATTTCATACCACTGTGATCAAAGAAGATAATTGATATGATTTCAGTCTTCTTAAACTTTTTGAGACATTTTTATGGCCCCACAGGTGAGCAATCCTGGGAAATGTTTCATGTCCACTTGTAGTCTGCTGTTTGGGGGGGGTGAATGCACTAAAATTCTATCAAGTAAATCTGTCTGTCTAATGTGTCATTAAGGGCACTGTTTCCTTGTTAATTTCCTTTCTCAATAATCTGTCCACTGATGTCAATGGGGTGTTAAAGTCCCCTACTATTATTGTCATACTGTCGATATCTCCCTTCATGTCTGTCAATATTTGCTTTACAATGTTAGGTGCTCCTACATTGGCTGTGTAAATGTTTAAAGACTTATATTCTCTTGTTGGATTTATCCCTTTATCATTATAAAGTGCTCTTCTTTGTCTCTTTTACAGCCTTTGTTTTGAAGTCTGTTTTATCTTATATAAGCACTGTTACCTAGCTTTCTTTCTCATGGCCATTTGCTTGAAATATATTTTTCCATCTCTTTCCTTTCAGTCTGTAAGGCACCTGGGAGTAGTTATGCAGTGAACTGAGGGTGGCTGCCACTTGTGCCTGCTTTGGTCCCCTTTGGTGGGCACCAAGATGTAAGCTTAAGCCAGCCCCACTTGTGCCATGCTTGTGGCAGCTTACCTGAAGCTATATTCCAAGCCCGGATTGACCACTGCTGATGCCAGGATAGGAATTACAATGCAAGTTGATACTGGTCACTACTCTTCAAGGCTCGGAGTACTTAGCAGAGCTTTACGGCATGCTGAGGCTGGTCACTGCTGTTTGTAGACCTTTGAGAGGGTTTGGGAAAGTTCACAGCATGAGCCAAGACAAGTTCATTTTGTGGAAGAACTGCTGTAGGAGTCTCAGGCCAGGTGGGCAAATTAGGTGAGGCAGGGCCCCAGGGAATCACCAGGGTGGGGAAAATGGTGTTATCCAGGTTAATGGAGAGTGATAATTTGGGGTTCACCTGTGTTGGGCATGCTGGGTGAAGAAGAGGTCCATAAAGGAATAACTCCCCAGAGACAGTTGTCAGACACCTGCCCCTCTGGCCCTCACCCTGAAGTTAGTAAATTAGTTCCTCCCCTTATGCCCCAGTGCTGTGGGAGCTGCTGCTGTTGTGCTGGGCCTTAGAGAAAGGGGGATTTTTAGCATGTGAGTCTGGGCACAGGCCCCTTAAGAGGTTTGCCCATGCTCCAGCAGCCCTCTTCTTGCTGGCCACAATCTCTGCTGGTTTTTACAGACAGATGTCATAAGGACTCCTCTCCCCAGCACTGGTGCCCCAAACTGGGGAGCCCGATGTGGGACTGGGGCCCTTCACTCCTTAGGGGGGACTTCCACTGCTGAGATATCCCTCCTGTTTCTTAACTGCCACACGTGGGAGTGGAAACCTGCCAGTTCTGCGTCTCTGCCCCTCCTACCAGTTTCAACATGGCTTCTTCTTTATATCTTTAGTTATAGGACTTCTGTCCAGCTAGACTTCAGATGTTTCTCAGTGATGGTTGATCTATAATGTAGCTTTAATTTTGATGTGGTCATGGCAAGAGGCAAGCACAGTCTTGATCTATTCTGCCATTGTGACCGGAATCTAGTTTATGTGTCCTTAACACATGGGAGCCCAAGAAGCCCAGCCATGGTAAGGAGAGAAAAATCCCATGGCCTTCTTCCTTGACCCCCACCACAAATATTCAGGGAGGGTATGCCCCTCGTAGAGAACCTTCTAAGAAACTAAACTCAGTGATCTGATGCTAGCACTGCTGCTGCGATGCCAGAAGCCAAGGCCTTTTTTAGTAGAAGAGTCCAAAGTAATAACAGGAGGGAAGGCGTCTCTAGCTGCAGTGCATTAGATGCATTGCCAACCATCAAGCCCTCTGGTCCCCAGGCCTCCTCCACACCATGTGCCAGTGTCCCACTTTTAAGCCTTAAGGATGAGGAAACTGAGGCTCTGTCCATGCAGCATTTTACCTCCTCTTTCAGTCATTTATGTGTCTGGTACCCAAGCCCAGCCACTCTGGAGAATAAGAACAAATGTTTAGTATTCACTATATGCCCACCCACCATGCCCACCAGTAGTCAGCATGAGATTTGCATATAGTAGGACCTCCGTACATTTGTGCAAAGCAAAATAAAAGCATTTGGTCTATAACCCAATCTGTGTAGCTACAACTAGCCTCTCCCAAGTACTGTAGCATTATATTACTGTAGTTATTGTTTAATCAAATTTTAGCCTTTGAGAATGAATTCTGTCTTGTTAAAATTAACAATGACAGGCTATATTTTTATACATTAAAACATGTAAGACAATTGCAAAGAAGAAGGCTTCCTTACCTGAGTTGATTCCTGTTATATATGCAAGTCTATTGAAGTCAAACCATAATTTTCAGCGAAATTAAGGTTTTGCAGCAAGCTCCTCTCTCCTTTCTAGTTAATGATTCCAGTGACCCAAGCAAACCACACCAATGTTGCTGTGGCAGGAATGGTGGGTATTGGGTCTGAAAGATCCCACACTTACCCTTTAAGTGGCATTTAGTATGGGAAGGGTAATCCATCTCTCTCTTCTCAAGAGAAATGGTACTCAACTGAGAGCCATTTTATCACTTAACAGATTAAATGAGAGAAGGAACAAAGGCAGATGGGGAATTAATGGAGGAGGAGCGGAAATTGAACTAAGAACGTAAATATTTCAGTAGATTGGCAACCTAAGACTACTGAACAGAATGTTGGCCTGGGGAAGACTAAGGCTACCCAGAGGCCTGCAAGAACATGGAACAGCCCGGACAGCTGGCTTTGCATTCTTGCAAAGGAATAAATAAAATCTCTCCTGCTTAAAGTAGTAATGACACATGTCTTTAATATCAGGGGGAAATGTTTTATATTTTGCTTAAAAACTGTTAGTTGAGCCCTAGCCAGTTTGGCTCAGTGGTTGGAGCATAAGGATTCTGGGCTGTATTCTCCAGTCAAGGGCACATACCGTGATTGCAAGCAGGATCTTCAGTCCCAGTCAGGGTGCGTGCGGGAGGCAACCAATCAATGTATTTCTCTCACATTGATGTTTCTCTCTGTCTAACCTCTCCCCCAACTCTCTCTAAAAGTCAATAGAAAAAAATATCCTAGGATGAGGATTAACCCCCCCCCAAAAAAAAGATTATTTGTTGACAAATTTTTTATCTAATGGTAAAATGGCTGCTTGTTACATTGCTAGTATGTAGAACTTTTAAAAAAATGTGTGCTCTCACACTTAAAGGAAGATCCAGCCTCTTACGCCAAACCTTTACCTTAAGAGGTTTTCTAGTTCCTTCATAGTGTGCATTCATTCATTCATTCATTCATTCAACAAATATGGGTGTAGCACCCATGGTGTGCCAGGTGCAGTGCTAGGTCTGGGTAAAAAAAAAGAAGGTTTAGAAAACAGTCTATGATCCATTGGAATTATTGCTTGGGGAATTCCATTGGCATACTCGGTGATACAGCCATGTCAAGAGCAGAAACCGAAAGACAGAGTCACCTGAAGAGTAGGAAGACGACAATGTGTGAGAAAGGCACTCAGGGCCCGCCTCTCTCCGAGGTTCCTGCTCCCGAGTTCACTGATCCGGGACTGTTATTACAGGAGTCGTCAGTGTATCCCCTACAGGTGAGCACCTGGGGGCTCTAGGTTCTAGGCTCCCAGGACTTGGAGCTGACTGCTGTAGGTCACAGCATGGCATGTGGTATGGCACCAAGCACTCGTTGTCTTCTGGGTGACTGGCCCCCCACCATCTCCAGCTTCTCCTCGGTTTTAGATACCATGCTGCTGTTTACCCACAGAAGGTAGTTTGGGGCTTTCTGTCATCATGAAAGACTTCCTTTTCTCCAGCCACTTTGCTGTGAGGCCAGCCAGGCTGTGAGCCCGGCCAGCCCTTTGAAAAGCCCTTGTAGAACTAGGTCATCAGGTTGTCGATGGTCCTTCCACAGACGAGGCCGTGCTGTGACTTTTCATGCGCACACACTGCCTGCGGAATACCAAACTTGTTTCCAAACGAAATAGTTTCCAATGAGGACTTAATGGGGGTTTTTCATTTGGAATAGATGGAAAACAAGCCATTTCCTACTCCCATTTCAAACAAATTTTGGTCCAATTATTTTCCCTTTTTTTTAACATAAAGTTAAATGGACTATTCTACCCATCCCTGACTGAGCTGTACCATGATTTCTCTTGATTATGCTTTTATGCTGTGAATCGTAAGGCTCTGGGGACATAATGGACGTCTGTGGGAGAGTGGCAGCAATTTTTAAAATTCTGCCAGTGCTTGTCAGCTTTCACAGTGGTGCCTGCTGTGCGGGAAGAAAGCACCCCACCATCAGAAAAAAATCTGCCAACAAACCTGCACTCCCCGTCTGCCTGTGGGGTTGGCAAGGGATGGGCTCCTCACAGGTCTTGTAGGGCATGCACTCAGCCACCAGTGAGGCCCCGTTTCCAACCACCCACCCTACTCCTCCCCTGGGTCCCAGCCATTAACTTTTTGTGGTGTTGAGGGTTTCTTTTTTCTTTTTTCCCCTCATCTCATTTTTCTTCGTTTTACTTGGACCATGGCCTTGGAGAAAAGGCGCCCTGGCTCCCTGCCTCCACTCCAGCCGCCTGACTGCGTGGAAAAGAGCACTTCCCAGCCCTTCTGGGTGGTGGGGTTGTTTGTTGTTTAGCTTTGTTGGTGGAGGTGGTGGCCATCATCCAATCTAGATTTGCAAAAGCCTCCAGAAAACTCGGGAGAAGAAAGTCCTTCTTGCTCCCAGCTCCTGTCTTCGGTGGGGTTGGCTACTACCCCCGGCCTGCTGCAGGTATGTGGGGAGTCTGCTGGGCAGTGCCTTTTAATGGGAACGGTTTCTTTGCTCCCCTCCAGCAGTGCCAAGAAGTTAATGAGCCCCACAAGGAAAAAAGTGTTCCTCCCCGCTGCCAACTGGGCAAGCTCAAAATGCCGCCTTGGCTCTGGGGCTTCCTTCCCGTCCGCCCAGATGCTTTGGGGCAGGCGGTCAAGGCTTGGCCATGAGGGAGGTGGAGGTCACATGCTCTGTTTGATGGCTCCCGCCCTAGGTTCCCATCGATTCTCAGTATTACTTTGGGAGTTGCTTAGTGTTGCTCTTCCAATTCATTGTAAGGCCCACATCCTCCCACAAGTGCCCGGCAGGGAAGCACCACCTGCATGTTCTGGTGAGGCAGACGTATCTCAAATCAAAACACCACCACTCAGCCTCTCCCTGCGGGGCAACCGCCAGCCTCTCCCCCTGACCTCAGATGAGGGAGGTGGAGTGCAGGGCGGCAGGTGACGTCCTTAGCGTGACAGAATGTCAGAGTTGCTTAACACTCCAGAGAGGTTACCTAATGCAAGCCTCAACCTTTGCAAATGTCGTCAACATTTCCAGGGAGATGATCTGGCTCTGCCGGCACCTCCTGGGGTGGAAAACTCAGTCCTGAGCCAGCTCCCTGAGGATCCCTCTGGTTTGTATAAAATCTCCTGTGCAAAGTGAAGTCTGTTCCTTTCTTTCATTGGTCCTGCCCCTCCCAGTCCCACAAAGACTAAATGCAGGGTCTTTGCTGTCTATTATCCCTCCAGGCATTTGAAAGCAGTTACATATTTCTAAGAATTTCTTCTTTTAGACCTATGTTCAGTTCTTCCAAGCATGCCTCATATTTCTTGGTTTTCCAACCCTCGGTCATTTAGTCCCTCTCTTCTGGACATGCTCTGGTTTGCTAATTCCTAGGTTGAGCACCCAGCGTGGGCGAGGGACCGCCACTGCTTTAACAGGGACCTGTGCCACTTTCTAGTGGTATTGGCTTTCTGGGGTTTTACCGAAAGCATTTGTTTGCTCCAAACTCAGAGCATTCACAGAAATAACTGCTCAGCATATTTATTATTTCTGAATCTATGTGCAAAGTATATTTATTCCTAATGAAAGCCTCTTATTAGGATAAGATGTTTTGATCTGAGATACGTCTTTCTCACCAGTCCTTACCCATCCCTTTGGTCTGTTTGGATGTTTTAGATCTGCATTTTATGATCTAGTAGACTGCCATGTCATATGAAAATTTAGCTTCATGTCATATGAAAATTCAGTTCCAGATGTTCATTTCCAGTGTGCCGGACGTTGTACTGGGACGCGGTGGGGAACAGAACAGGCGCAGTTACTGACCTCAAAGAGTTTACTGGGAAAGACAGCGCATGGGAAGTGTGGAGGAGAAGTGCCTCACAACCCGGGCTTTCTGGGAAACGTAGTTGTGAGTGGGGGTCTGCCAGGGGACAGCTTGGGATTGATGTTCTGGGCGGGAGGAGCTGCACATGCAAAGTGTGAAAGGTGACAAAAAGCGTGGTGCCGGCAGCAGCTTGTCATCAAACACCGCTGGTCCTCATCAGTTGCTAATACAAATGTGGCACCTGAGAGGGTGAAGGAAATTACCATCAGAGACCTTCATCTTCTCCCTTTGGGCACATCAAACATTTATGAACTCACCTAATTGCATTTCTGTCCCAACTACATTTCTCTATCTTGACCATTTGAATTGCATGTGAAAGCTCATTTATATCTCGCTGAATACAGGTCTGCCCTGTCTACATCATTTTCCAAGTGTATCAATCTCCTACCCTGTGAAAAAAAATGCGTTCTGATGACTCGTTCTTTGTAACCCACAATGGCTTCGAGTGAGCACCTTTTTCCTCCCTAAAAGTTCATCAGCTGCCATCCTCATTATCTGTTTTATTTTCCAAGTCACTGGTCAACACAGTAGGTTATTGGAAGAGTCGCACCTAGAACCCCATTGTCTAAACTCCTTGTCCCAAAGCTCTTTCCTTCCTTATCGTCGTGTCCTCCTTGGAGCCATCTTTCAAGAGCAGACACCACCCAGGGTTCTTTCTGAGAGCATCTATCTGACTTGTTAGTCCCTGGTAAGGAGACTGCAAACCAGGCAAGCAGTTACCCCAATGAGAATATGGAATGAGGCACCCTATTTGTAGACACCACCCTAGGCTGGCTGCCTGGCTTTCATGCCCTCAGAATACCTTTAGAGTAAACAGCTTGTGTGATACTTTAAGTGAACAGAATACCCTGCCATTTATTCTCTCCTTTGTTTGAGGTCAACGGGGAAGTATTCTTGCTCCCATTTAGCAGATGGGCCTCAAAGAGAAGAGATGCGGCCAAAGTCACCCAACTTGACCAAGTAGCCAAGCTCTGGTGCCCCCAGGGACTGCAGTGTCTCCCCTCTCCTTCTTACATCAATGATGCCATCGACTCCCTGACCTTTCCCCTCTCCAGAATGCTGGCTGGGTGGCAGGGTAAGAAAATATAAATAAGAGGGAAAGAGAAAGAGAGATTAAGTTGCAACACTAAGTAAGCAAAGCAACCTAATGCTAAAGCCATGCAACGGACCTTTACATCATCTCCCTGGCGCTCTGTGCTAAACAGGAACATGGGCGAGTGACACCACCTGGCCTGGGCTTTACCACTGTCCTGTAGCAACAAGCCCAGGAGGAGCTATTCTCAGCATGCTGACAGGATTGGAATTCAGGAACATTGCAGAGGTGCTTTCAGATGCAGACAGAGGGTGAGGTAAAGAGCTCTGTGTAAATGGTTTACAATTAACCAGCCTGAGGAGAAGAGGCTCCGGAAAACCTGAGCATGCTCACTCCCTGACCCCTGGGGTTTGTCTGTCTGGTGTCCCACTGCACCAGGCGTGGCGTTACCTTTGGACAGCTGCAGGCTCAGGGACCTCTTCCCACTGAGGGGGTTAAGCCTTGATATCTTTGCCATGTGGATGACAAAGGGGCACAGCTGGATGTTTTCCTAAAGTTACGACAAAGACCATCACTGTCTTTCTGGGCTGGGAATTGCAGAGCCTTTGAAGTCTACTGGAGCCTCTGCTAGAGCACAGAAACAAGTGTTATCTCTTCCTGTCCTTGGCGAATTAGACCTTGAGACTTCATAATTAACATGGATTTAATAGAGGCAGGGGAGCTTGGATATCTGCCCCAGTAAGCAGGCATCTTCTGTTCATAGGAGAGTGTGTCCTTTGTATTTAAACAGTTTCTCCAAAAGGCTCTAAATGAGATTTGGGACTTAAACAAGATTTGGTGTGATTTGCTAATTACCCAAGTTACTATTACCTGATTAACACAGGAATCCTAATAGTCCGCTGCAGCGCCTTCCTTCCGGTGCCAGGAGGCTTGACGTCTGTCACCTGTTCACTTGGAGGCATTTTAATTAACCCAAATTATGTATGTCTTCTCTGCTTCTTGATTTGGTGCCTGGATTTTATATTTAAAAGTTAATAGCTACCTAAAGGAGATTTGCTGCCAAAATACAAGGAGTGAAAGCCTGACAAATCTGTCGCTGAGCGTCAGGTGAAGCCTGTGTTTATTCCAAGGAGTTCAGCTGGGAAATGATACCCTGGATACCAAGGAGGGTTTCCTAATGACCAGCCACACATCACTGCCTTCTTACCTTCCTCTGACAGAGTGGTGAAGTAACTTGAGAAACTCAATTTCTTTCTCAAGATCATGCAGCCCAGGCCTTCAGTCCAGTTTTAAATAATAATAATAATAATAATAATTATTATTATTATTATTATTATATATCCTATCTAATAAAAGAGTAACATGCAAATTTCACCGTACCTTCACTACACCACAAGCCATACCCACAGCCATGTCCACCAGCCAATCAGGAACAGATTATGCAAGTAAACCCCAAACAAGATGGCTGCCACCACTGAGAGCAGGAAGAAGGCATGGGTCTCCCCAGTAATAGAGAAAGCCAGGCTTTCCACCTGCCATTGCCGGCCTAGGCCTCCACTCAATGCTACAAAGTTTCAATTATAAAAGATACAGAAATGGTGGCAGCCACAGAGCTGGAGAGAACAGAGGCTTGGGTTTCCATGGCAATGGAGGAAGCCAAGCTTTCTGCCTGCCGTTGCCGGCCTAGGCCTCCACTCTAGGCTACAAAGTTTTAAACAGAAATGGCTGCTGCCACAGAGCAAGCAAAAGACTTGGCTCCACTCCAGGCTACAAAGTTTCAATTGCAGACATAAATTAATCCCAGATCCCAGGGCCTCCGCTTGGGTCGCTGGGGGGCGTGGCTGGCCTACAAACCTCCACAGGCTGCCCCTTGTCCCAAGGGAACCCCCACCCTGATCTGGGATACTCTTCAGGGCAAACCAGCTGGCCCCCACCCATGCACCAGGCCTCTATCCTATCTAATAAAAGAGTAATTTACAGATTGACCATCACTCCAACACACAAGAGGGCTGCCCCCATGTGGTCAAAGATCCTGCCCCCATGTGGACACAAGATGGCCACCACAAGATGGCCAGCAAGGGAGGGCCATTGGGAGGTTCCAGGTCCTGCAAGGGAGGACAGTTGTGGGCAATCAAGTCAGCAGGGGAGAGTAGTTGGGAGGGACCAGGCCTGCAAGGGAGGGCAGTTGGGGGCAATCAAGCCTGCAGGGGAGAGCAGTTAGGGGTGACCAGGCCAGCAGAGGAGGGAAGTTGGGGGCAAACAGGCTGGCAGGGGAACAGTTAGACATCAGTTAGGCTGGCAGGGTAGTGGTTAGCGGGTGATCAGGCTGGCAGGCAGAAGCGGTTAGGGGCAATAAAGGAGGCGGGCAGGTGAACAGTTTGGAGCCAGCAGTTTTGGATTGTGAAAAGGATGTCCGACTGCCCATTTAGGCCCGATCCTATGTGGATTGGGCCTAAACGGGCAGTCGGACATCCCTGGAGGGGTTCCAGATTGGAGAGGGTGCAGGCTGGGCTAAGGGACATTCCCTGCTCCCCGCCCCCCTCCCCGTGCATGAATTTTGTGCACCAGATCTCTAAGATAGAGATAGATAGATAGATAGATAGATAGATAGATAGATAGATAGATAGATAATGCAAAGTGTCCCCTGGGGAATATGACCAGGAGACCGGGAGTTCAATTGCTTGCTATAATGTGTTCTGACCACCAGGGGACAGCAGTGAACATGGTGGGAGACCAGTGGCAGTGGTGAGGTGTTGAGGGAGTGAGGGAAAGAGGAGAATCTAATCAGCCCTGATTGCTGGCCAGGTCTAGGGATCCTACCCATGCACAAATTTCGTACACTGGGCCTCTAGTAATAGTAATAATGGCTTTTCTCTTTGGCCTAGGATGGCTATGTTGACTTGCATTTCGGAGCAGGGGTTTCAGTGAGCTGGAGTCATCTAGGTGGAGGCTCAGTAGGTTTCTCTGAGATCTGCTGGCTATGTGAGGGAGTTCTGCACAGCAGCTGTTGAGTTCTCTCCCTCAAGTAGAAATGGCTGTTTATCTGGTTCTGAGTTCTGAAGCCTGCCTCTAGACCTGCTATGCACCCAAATGGGTGAGTATGATCTTAGGGGCTGAGGACCAATGTGCTTGGTGACCAGATTCTTTTCTCCAGAAGCTGGGTTCTGCGTCTCCCCAGACCAGATAGAGTCAGGAGTTGTAATGGTCGCTTAGGCTTTTATATATGTGGATACTCAAGTACAGAGAGCACTGTGGTAAACAGTTTGACATCTGAAGGATATTCTCTGAGCTAGTGAGCCCTAGCCTTGCCTCAGTGTGAGATGATTCCTAGGGCTGGACATGCTCAGAACTGAGGACCCTCCTGGGCTTGCTTATTTCACGTGTCCAATGGGGAGTTCTCATGCTATTCAAGTTCATCGGGTGTTTAAGAGGAGTAACCCTCCTGAGGCACCAGATGCTCATCCATGTGAAGTGATTTGTTCCTCCAGAGCATGAGGAGACCGCTGGGTAAATGACTCCATGCAAACGCTCTAAATGCCAGCCCAGTGCACTGCAAGCGGGAACCTCATTGACCTTGAGTGGATGAGCAGATTAATCCTAGAAAACTTGTCTCCTCATGTTTGACCAGGCACATTCCCAGTGTGGACGACAAAGTCTTTTTTTTTTCATATCTCAGTTTTACCTTATTTAATTTTCTTCATCACCATTTATCCCCTCTATACCTTCTTCCACCTCCATCCATCCCCCTCAATTACCACACTGTTGTCCAAGTCTTTTCAACCTCCCATGTTAACCATGCTCTTTCTCTCTCCCTGTCTCAGCCAAGTTTTATGTTCTGGGAACAGATCATGTCCTGATGCTAGAGGATCATTCTCAGAGGATTTATATCTGCTTGTCCCCACGGGGACATCTCATGACCTCAGAACTGTTTGTATTCCCATTTTTGCACTTCAGCATAATAGGCAGCTCAGTTCTTCTAAGCCTTAATATTTGGCATGAGAGACATGGGTAGGGTAGCTGTGAAACCAGATTGACCAGGAGTTAGTTGTTGCAATTGTTACATGGGAGTTTACTAAATCATTCTGTCTACTTTTGTATATGTTTGACATTTTCTATAATAGAAAGTTAGAAACAAGTAGGGCTATCAGGTGCCTTAGGTAGTAGTCTCCCCATGCCAAAGTATAGAATGAATGAATGAATGAATGAATGAATGAATATCATCTGCTTAGAACAGTAAAATTTAGATGCAAATCAGTGTAGACCCTGATACAGAGCTCATTTTTAATTTCAACATAACACACACTTATTATTAAAAAGTTAGAGGCCCAGTGCACGAATTCACACAGAGTTGGGGTCCTTTGGCCTGGCCAGCAATGTTGCCATCTCACCCAGTCCTGATCAGGGATGATTGGAGCCTGCTTGCCCAGGGTGGGACTGTGGGAGGTTGGCCAGCCACAGGAGGTTGGTTATGGGAGCGCACTGACCACCAATGGGGCAGCTCCTGCATTGAGTGTCTGCCCCTTGGTAGTCAGTGCACTCATAGCAGCTGGTCGAGCAGTTGACCAGTTGTAATGGTCGCTTAGGCTTTTATATATGTGGATACTCAAGTACAGAGAGCACTGTGGTAAACAGTTTGACATCTGAAACCCCTTTATGTGGGTCATACTGATAAATGTACATTCTTGTGCAGCTTAATTTTGTTTTATTTTTTAAACTTTTGGCTTTCCTGAGTATAATTGACAAATAAAATTGTAAGACACACAAAGTATACATTGTGGTATTTTGAAATTGTATATTTTTAAAAGATCTAGTTAAATAAAATACCCATCACCTCAGATTTATTTATTTACTTACTTACTTATTTGCTTGCTTATTTACTTATTTATGTGAGGACATTTAAGTTCTATTCTTTGCAAATTTCTTATTCAGCCATTAACATAAAAAAAGAATCTTGCCATTAAGAACAACATAGATTGGACATTGAGAGCATTGTGCTAAGTGAAATAAGCCTGACAGAGAAAGACAAGTACTGCAATACTTCATGGTATCACTTATACATGGAATCTAAAAACACAGCATAAAAGTGGTTGCCAAGGGTAAGGTTGGAGGAGGGGACAGAAATAAGGTAATTTGGTGAAAGGCTACAGTTTTCAGCCATAAGATGAATGAGGTCTAAGAATCTAACATAAAACATGGTGACTATAGTTGAGAGCTTAATTTTAGATTTTGTTTTTTTTTTTTGGTCTGTTGTTTTTTGTTTTTATTTCTTTTCAAATGAGATTCTGTCATATCTATTATTAATTGGCTTTTCTAACAGTTTTGTTCAGATATAATCTATATATCATAAAATTCACTAGTACTAAGTGTATAGTGCAATGATTTTTAGTAAACTTACAGTGGTTGTGTAATGATCACCACAATCCAATTTTTATCATGTCAGTAAAATTCCTCATGCCTGTTTGCAGCCAGTTCCCATTGTCACCTCCAGTACAAGGCAATACTAATCTACGTTCTGTCACTATAGATTTGCTTTTTTCTGAACATTTTGTGTAAATGGAATCATATAATATATAATCTGGCTTCTTTTACTTAGCGTAATATTTTGAGGTTAATCCGTGTTGTAATGTGTATCAGTAGCTTATTCCCCTTTATTGCTGAACTAAAGGTCTGGCACACAAAATTGATGTATAGGTAGGGTCCCTAGGCCTGGCCTGCAATCAGGGCCGATCTTCCCTGGCTGCCAGCAACCGCCAGTTGCCCTCTGTGTGTGGGGCGACTAGTGGGGTGAAAAGCCTTGGCACTGTCTGAGTTTGCCACCACCCACCTCCAGTTCCCAGTTCCCCATCGAGTGATCAGGTCCTGCGCGCTGGGGGCAGCTCCTGCATTGAAGGTCTTCCCCCTGGTGGTCAGTGCATGTCAAAGCCAACTGTTCATTCTGCTATCCGGTTGATTTGTATATTATGCATATATATATATATATATATATATATATATATGATACTATTTCACTGAATGGATATACCATGTTTCGTTTAGCCATTCCCCAATTAATAAACATTTGTTTCCACTTTGAGCTATTAATAACTAGGGGCCCGGTGCATGAAATTTGTGCACTGGGAAAGGGTCTCTCAGTCCAGCCTGCCCCCTCTCACATACTGGGAGTCCTCAGAGGATGTCCTACTGATGGCTTAGGCCCGCTCCCCATTGGGAGTGGACCTAAGCCACAGTCTAGCCTTCCTTTGCGGGAAGCAACCAGGCTGATCAGGGGAAGGTGCCAGCCATATCACCCCACTGCTGCAGCTGCCAAGGTGTTTTCATCAACATGGACTCCAGTTCCTTCACCATGAAAAATGACAACTTTATTTAGGCATTTTCAAGATGTGTCTTTCACAGGATATGACATTTCTTTATTTTTCTTTTTATTCTCACCTGAGAACATGTTTCCATTCATTTTTTCCCCTTCTCTCTGATCCCAGGTTTGGCCCCTGCCCAAGCCCAAAGCCTCTGCCCCAGGCTTTAGGCTTGGGAGGGCCCCTCCCCCCTGGTCCTCCAATCACAGGCTAGGCCCTTTCCCAAGCCTAAAGCCTCCACCGATGGCTGGCTGGGAGTGACTTGGGTGCTGAGGAGGTTCCCAGGACCCAGGTATGTATGCAAATTAACCACCATCTTTGTTGGTTTAATTTGCATACTCATTCTGATTGGCTGAGGGTTTAGCAGAGGTATGGTCAGTTTACATGTTTCTCTAGTAGGTAAGATTCTGCCATGAATGTGCACATACAAATCTTTAAATGGACATGTTTTTATTTCTCTTGCTCTATACTTATGAATGAATTGCTGGATATTCAGTAAATATTTAACTTTTTAAAAAATACTTCAAAACTGTTTTCCAAAGTGGCTGACTGTACCATTTTATGTTTCTCCAGTAATATGTGAGGGCTTTAATTTCTCCACATCTTCACCAACATTTTTTATTGCCTGTTTGAGTATAGCTATTCTTGTGGATATGAAGTGGTATCTCACTATTATTTCAATTTGCATTTCCCTAATACCCATGATATTGAACATTTTTTCAGGTGGTACTAGCTGTTTATAGATCATCTTTGAGGAAATGCTATTCAAAACTTTTGCCCATTTTTTACAATCGGGTGGCTTGTGGTTTGTCTTCTTATAATTGCCTTCTCCGTGTTTTTATATATTCTGTATATAAGTCCTTTATCAGGTATGTGATTTGCAAACATTTTCTCCTAGTCAGTGGCTTGAGTTTTCATATTTATAATGGTGTCTTTTACTTTTGTTAAGTGCAAAGTTTTTAGTTTTTATGAAGTCCAATTTATCATTTTTTCTTTTATGGATCATACTTTAGTTGATGTATCTAAGAACCCTTTGCCTAACTTAAAGTTATGCAGACTTTCTTCTATAAGTTCTATAATGTCAGCTATTCTGTTTAGATCTTTGTACACAAGTTGACATTTATGTATGGTGTGAAGTAAGAGAGTATAAATTAATCTTGCATGTGGATATCCAGTTGTGCCAGCACCTGTTGGTAAAAAGACTATAATTTCCCTATTGAAAAGACTTGGCACTTTTGTCAAAAATCAATTGACCATATACAGGGGTTGGCAAAAGTAGGTCTGCAGTTGTAATACAACTAAATCATTCAATATTTAATCAATTAATACAATAATTAACTCTGTGTTTCTCATGCTCACAACTGTAAACCTACTTT
The DNA here is from genome assembly GCA_027563665.1 of Antrozous pallidus. Classification (NCBI taxonomy): domain Eukaryota; kingdom Metazoa; phylum Chordata; class Mammalia; order Chiroptera; family Vespertilionidae; genus Antrozous; species Antrozous pallidus. Next base: position 91,456,185 of record CM050512.1, read on the forward strand.
TGTCCCACCTTGTATATAAATACGTTTTTCTGGGCTCTAATTTGAACTATAATTTGCCCTGTGTCTTGATTATTATAGCTTATAGGATGTTTTGAAATTGGGAACTGTGAGTCCTTCAGTGTTAGTCTTCTTTTTTACGATTATTTTGTTAACATTTCCATATAAATTTTAGAATCATCTTGTCAATTTCTGCAACAGTAACAACAACACAAAATCTGTTGGGATTTTGATAGAGATTGCATTTAATCTACAGATCAATTTGGGCAGAATTGCCACAATGAATATGGAATGTCTTTCCATTTATTTAGATCTTCTTTAATCTCTCTCAAAAGAATTTTGTAGGTTTCAGTTATAAGTCCTGTGCTTCTTTTGTTAAATTTATTACTAAGCTTTTATATTTTTGTGTTATTATGAGTTTTATTATTGGGAATTTTTTAAATTTCTTTTTTGAATTGTTCGTTGTTGCTATGTGGCAATTCAAATGATTTTTATATATTGAGTTTATATCCTGTGAATTTGCCAAATTTATGAATTCTAGTAACAAACTAGTAGTTGTAAATAGGTTGCTTGGCTTTTTCTATGTATAGGATCATGCCATTTGTGAATAAACATGGTTTTGGTTCCTCTTTTCTCATATGGGTGCCTTTTTTCCTTTCTTGCCTATATAAAATTTAAGAGCTAAAACTCACTAATGTCCTGGTAAATTTTTATGATTACACGTATAATGTAGATGAGGGGATAATAGCCAACTTTTGCCATTCCAAATGAGCCTCATGCAGATAGAGGGGAAAATTGATCACTGCTTTAGCAGAGGAGTAAAAATGCCACTTTAGCATAGAACTAGTGGTTTCCTGATTTTCCTGTTAGGGTGTGGTTCTCTCAGCAACCTGGCCAGAGAAGACATTAAAATCCCTGAAACAATCAGGAAAGAACCCTGAGTAGGCAAAGATAATGCCACACATCCTCCAAACTCATTTATGAAACCCACTGGAAAATCTCTGATCGCCACAGAACCTCATCTCCAAAAACATGTGCTGTTTTAACAGTGTGGGTATTTTGTTTTCTAGGATTTTTTTGGTTTGGTTTGGTTTGGTTTGGGTTTGGGTTTGGATTTTTTTGTAGCTATGTAGCTATGCTTTAGGAAGGGTATTGGAGAAGAGACAAACCAAAAATTGAACTCAAAGAATGCCTGAAAGTGGAAGACTGGTGCTAACAGTGATGGAAGAAGTGAAAGAATTAAATATTCCATATATATATATATTTCCTGGACATGTACTAATGCAGGCCTTGTGCTCAAGAGCTTAAAAGCACCACTGGCAAGCCAATTGAAGGCAACTTTCCAGTCTTGGTAGGCTATGAGGGCTCTGGCCAAGCCTGCCGAAAATCCAATAAGTCTGTCTATTAATTTTGTGGCAGATGGATCAGATTCAAGTGCAATTCTTTATAATTTTTCTTATGAATTTAGCTAGTTAGAGTTAATCCATTGGCCTAGTCTTTCAGGAGCTCTTTAGATTTAGATTATGGTTTCTGAGCAAAAGATGAATAACTAAAGATCCTGATCAAGGAATATCAGAAAAGGTATAGAGTGATCAAATGAACACCTACTACGTAGCCAGGCCTTTCACTGTTGCAGTGGGAATTTACAGATAAACCAGGGGGGAGGCTTGATCCATGTGAGAATGGATCAGAGTTGGAGATCATCAGCATGAACTCATGTTTAGCTTAATACAGATACAGAGGATTGCATATTAGAACTGTTTATAGGCCTGAGTTATACAGAGGTTAGTATACCCACATTTATTCTTGTGCCCTGTCAGCTGAGAGGGTTGAACAGAAAGGACACCCCAGTAGCAGTAAGCACGCCTTCATCCAAATCTTGGTTCCTAATGCCATTCTCCAAATAAAAAGAAAAGTGGCTTTTAAGAGAAATGGCTGGTTCCTGGATTAGGACATATATAAGATAAGACTGGAGTATTTATAGTGCCAGAAAGTAAGGAAGTGATTTAAAAGAAAACAATTAATAGAGGTATGCATGTCTAAGGATCACAGGGGTCAACTGAAAGAGTTCCTGAGATCTAAACCTAGAACAACTTGAGTGAAACAATAAATAAAGTAGTATTGGATTAAAGTAAGTATTTGTTATAAAAGAAATAGTCATGATTTCATACTGATAAAAATAAATGTAGAAGAGATAAACCTCCCAGGCAGAAAATTCCAAATAACTTGTATAGATATCCTGTTCTTAAAGAGGAATATCGCCCAATTCTTTAGATTTTAGCTGTGCATAGTGACTTTTCCCCAAAGAATACAGTATGAGGGGCAGATAACAATACAATGGAGACATTGACAAACACTGCTTCCGTCTGGTGATCCAGGTCAATGGCAACAGTCCTACATCATGTTGTTAGATCAGACTCTTGATGTTATATGGTGAAAATGGCACTTTTACTCAGTGATCTTCTTCCCCAAGATCCATAAACTCAGTCTTATCATGAAAAAAACATGAAACAAATTCCAATAGTGGGGCATTCTATAAAATAGCCGAGTACTCTCCCAAAATGTCGAAGTCATAAAAATTAAGGAAATTTGGAGATATCTCTACTACCAAGAGAAGCCCAAAGAGACACAAACAACTAAATGTAAGGTAATATCCAGAATTCTAGAACAGGGGGGAAAAAGATATTGGGTAAAAACAAAAAATATGAATAGAATATGGACTTTAGTTAATCATAATGTATTAATATTGGTTTATTAATTGACACAAATGTGCCATACCATTGTAAGATGTTAATAGTAGGGAACCGGGAGTGAGGTGTATGGGAGTATGCTGTGCTAGTTTCTCAATTTCCCTGTAAATATAAAATTGTTCTGCAAAATAAAGTCTCCTTAAAAGAAAAACCAACATTATCTACCAATTTTGAAAAACCGTAGAGGGCTAGGTTAACATCAATTATCTGGAGAATTTATTTATAAGAAAACTGTATTCCTTTATGATGATGGACAAGTGAAGCATGGTTGAATTATCTCTGCCTCTCTGAGCAAGTTAATGTTTCTAAGAAAAGAGGAGAAGGAAGGGTTGGGGAGTAGGGGAAAGAAAACAAATGTGTGGATGTGTGGATGTATAGTTAAACAAGAGAAAAAAGCGAATTCTACATTGTTAAAGCCTCAGAGTGGAACTTAATCTAATTTGTAAGCAGTTGCAGTAGAAACGCACGAGGATTTTTGTCGTTGTTGTTAAAGAGAAAAACTAGTTTCAAGCATTATTAAGCTTTTTCCCCTCCCAGAAGCTAAGAAAACCATCTGTGAGAACCTGTTTGCATGTTTGTTTTCTACAATAAAATGCAAAATACTTCTTCCTGTTAGCGGATTATACCATATGTCTCTCCCAGTAACAAAATCAGCATGTTTATTAATGAACCCAATCAGAGGCAAAGATTTAGAAAGATTCAAGGAACTGAATTTTTCGTTCAATATTTCTGCAAAAGAAACTTCTGGTTTGATATCACTGTTGTGCTTGGAAAATAGCTTTGTTTCTGCTTTGAAATCAACTTAGTTGACAGGGGACAGAGAGCGGGAAGAGAGGCCTTTGGAAAAAATTTTTTGGTTTAAAGTCTGCCTTTAAGAATGATGTCCCTTCCCGTCTGATGATTCCCCTACTGATTTATCCACAGTTTATGTGTGATTAATATTTAATTTGATCAGTTTCATTTTTCCAGACAGACTAATTAAAGTGCCTGATGGCCCAAATCCCCCAAATCTGAATGCAGTTCCAGGCCTGTGGGCTTTCCGGAGTGACAGGAATTGGATGGAGCCGTTTCAGCCACATGAGCAGAGCAGCCCATGGCACCTGTAGTGGAAACGTGTGTTCGGCATCAGCCTCCCTGGCAGGCGCATAGTCGAGTGGGTTGGTGGCGCTCTGGGTGACACCGTGCTTTAGCGGTGTCAAGATTCCAGTTCAAATCCTGGAGCTGCCAGGAGCCGGGCAAGAGGCCTGCACCGACGACTTCTCCTCTGCAGGCTTTAGTGTGCTCACCTGATGACGAGGGCGTCCACTCTGCCGGGCTTTTGCTTCAGAACTGGTGGAGGAGTGGGCTTGGCCGCAGAGGCCATATGCAGTGGAAGTCTTGAAAGCCAGACACTGCAGGTTTTAGGGGAGATGTTCTGTTCTAGCCATTCAGCCTCCAGCCAAGCCTTCTTTCTAGTTGGTGGTGTAAACAGAGCCGCAAACTCACTTCTCATTTTATTGCATTTGTTTTCCATGGCCTGTGGCTTCATAGAGACCTTATAAGAAAATGAAACACATGACCAGGGGCATGACTTAAAGGGGGCAGGTGACTGATGAGCCCTTGGAAGGACACGGTCAGGCTGTGGGGTCTCCATGAGGCTGGGCCGGAATAACCCCTCAGCCTTCTTCACGGGTCTTCTGGCAGCGTCCTTGTGCTGTAGCCACAGCATGATCTCAACCAGGCAGCTACCAGGTGTCAGCTCTGTCCTGTAGGCAACACAGAAAAGTGTCTCCGGTTCTAATGCGAACAGGGAGGGGCTTGGGCAGCTTTGGTCACTGTGGAAAGAACTTCTTTAAATTTGGGCTAGAACAGGGTGGGTAGAGCTCAATATTTACAAGCTAACGATTTGTGAAAAGCATTTTGGAGATTATATTTGGATTCCTCATGAAAAGGCCTTTTGACTGTTCTGTCCTGTCTCTGGGATGGACACTTATCATAGTCCCCAACTGAACGAAGTCCCCTACATGTCCTACCATTCACAGAAAAACTCGCACACATTGACAAACTGCATGTCCTTAAGGAGGACCCTTTGGACTCTGGATACCCCAGTATCTCCTAAGCTGTCTCCTACCTCTACGGCTTTCTGTCACCAGAGAAGCTAGCCCGGAGGTAGAAAGATGCTTAGCAATGAAGTCAGCTGCCCTTTGTGGCCAGGCCAGAGGGATGTCAAGGGCTATAGAGACTGAGAAGTTGTCCTGGAGCCAGGGCTGTGTGGTTGATAAAGGCAGCCCCTCACTGCCCCCCGACCCCAAATGGTCTGCACACTGAGTTCCCCAGTGGCCACCAAGGGGCAGCCCAGATGGACAGTAGCCAGCTGTCACGTTGGACAGCTGGCCTCCAGTGATGAGGGGCAGTGCTGAGGAGGCCTGAGTAGAAGCTTTGAGCCCAACTTAATTGACTTTGTCTATTCCATCGTTGTATAATTTTTTTATTCAATTCAGTAAGTATTTATTGGGTTCCTGTTCTTGCCAGGTAACAGAGCTTGACACCATGAATGCAGAGACGAACAAAACATGTTCCTTACCTGATGGAAAAGCAAACATGAACAAATAAATGTCGTTCGTCATGGTAGCTACTAGATTACCTGGGAAGAGCAGTGGAGATAGACAAGGGATGAATTGTCGGAAGTGTGTGCTTAGAATAACACCATCATCTTCCCTAGTCACAAACCAATCAAAAGCAAGACCCGACTGGAGGACGCATTCCTGTGAGTTTATTGGAGCAGCATTTCCATTATCCATGAACAATAAGTTTAGGAAATAGTGGGTTAAATAAAGTTAGTATTTGCTTTCATTATACGTTGTTTTTAACTACAAAACTTCTCAGAGCCTTAAGTGTACTTTGTGAGTACCCCAGAGAAGGATGTGGTACTGAGGGTTTTCACTTGGGGGCCTTTTCCCACAGAGTATCTCCTTGGACCTGGGGCCCTTGTCTTTGGATCCTGGCACAGTGTCCTGTCTCTCATTATTTCTCTTACAAACTCTGGACCCAAGTTGCCAACTTCTCACTGGGTATCTCTGTGTAAGTATCTCAGTAGTACCTCTAACTTTTTACCATTTCCCCATAAGCCATATTCCTTCATAACTGACTGTCATTTTAAGTGTGCTGGTGAACTCCTACTCATCCTTCAAAACCCAACTTAACTGTCTCCTCCTTGCTTATGTCTTCCCTGTCCTCTGAAGAAAGTTTGTGCCTGCATCAAGCATGTCACACCTCACACTGGCGTTGTGGTTCTTGGTGTGGGTTTTGTGAAGTCAGGGACTGAACCTTATTTGTGTTTAAATTCTCATCACTGAGCAGAGTGCAGGGCACGTGGTAAGTCTGTTAAGTTGGAAGCCTGTATCTCATTCTAGTTATGCCTACACAACAGAGGGGAATTTCATCTTTAATGCCACATCTGGCTTTACACAGGAGGCCTGAACCTGCCGGTTTTCCCTGCTGTCTCGGGCTTGCAGGCACCCACAGCTGAAGGCCCTCCGAGGCTCCAGAGGAGGCCCCTGGGGCTGCAGCTCCATTTTGGCTCTCAGCCGGCCGGAGCTCCCAGCCACGGCCCTTGTCTGGTGAAGGTGAGCAGGAGGCCCACCCTCTCCTCCCCACCTTGGCCAAGTCACGTTGATATTCTGGCAGCGTAGCCGGGCTTGTTATTGAGCACATGCTTTGCAGATTAGCCTGTTTGTATAGCCAATCGAACATGTGCTCCATTAAAAATTAAAGCATCCTGTTTTAAGGATGGAGCAGGAGACATCAGCTGCCACTGTGTAGCAGACATGCAAAGCCCCAGAGCCCATTACCATAGGTTACAGCAAATGTTAATCAGTGCCAGCGCAGTTAAATAATGCAGTTTGTGCAGATGGCAGCTATGACTCTCCTCACAGATGTGTCCTCGGGTCCCGTAGGCTGCTGAATCACAGGAGTTGTCGGGAGCAGTCAGATCTGATGCTGACTGTCAGTATCACCTTTTGTGTGTGTGCGCGCATCCATCCGCCAGCCAGCTGAGCGGCCGGCAGGAGGACTCCAGGCCCTGCTTCCAGCAGTCCTTCCAGGAGCCGGAGCGAGTGTGTGTGAGGCTCAGAGGAGAGCAGGGCTATTTTGCTAAGGAGCCAAGAACACCCAAAGCGAAGCTCTGAGTCTGTTCCACGCAGCCTGCCCCAGCTGCTCCCAGGGAGAGGCGTCCCAGCCAAGTGGAGGGGGCGCACCCCCCTTCACTCTTCACTGCGCCCTGGTTGTTGGCGGGCAAGAATGTGTGTGTTCTTTCTCTGGCTTCCACGAGTGCAGGGACAGCACACTGGGTCAGGGTTGGTGTTCCTGCAGCTCGCACTGTGCAGTCGGGCCTGGTCTGAGCAGTGACGTGTTGTTCCCAGAGCCCAGGCGCTTGGTTCTCTGGTCCAGGCATCTCCACCCTTTGGGCCCCTGGACAGAAGGTCTATGTAACTTAAGGAGCAAATCACCATTTGTGCCACCAGCAGCAAAAAGCAACCAGTCATAGCAGGAAAAGACCAAACTTGTCGCCCCTTATTAGCAACTCTGTTGTTTGTTTGTTTGTTTGTTGGTTTGGAGGTGGCCTTCTGTGAAATACACCTGACATTCACACACTCACCCTGGGAGCCCTACCTGTCAGTAACAGGTACCATTACTGAGCCAATGAAGGTCACCCACTCTTATCAAGAGAAGATGAAATTAAGCTTAAAGTAATCAAGTATGGAAAATGTTTAGATAGAGAAGCAGGGATGATTTTTCTTGATATAGCTTAAAGGTGTAAGCTTCCTTTTTATGACAAATTGTAATACAGCCCATTCCTGAAGACTACTGAATATGCGAGGTGGAGATGTAGAGATAGAAAAGTGGTAAAAAAGTGTATTCGTCTTATTTTTAGATTGTTGAACCAGGCTGTAGCCCTCATCCCTTGGTATATAGCAAGTTGCAGTTGTGATTGTAATGAATAAGGAAGGGTCTTCTTGCTTTCATTCTCTTACCTCTCTTCTACCTAAATATAGTTCATTGTTCCTCCTTCTTCTTAAAAAATGTTGCTTTCAAAGCCATGTGTCAGATGATATCACCACTGCCCTTTCTTGTCTACCATCCCCCTCCCCCCTTCCCTCCTCCTCCCCCTCTTCAGTTTTTGAAGTTTTTAGCATCTGACTCGCTCCTTCTTCCCACAGACTCGGCATTCACGGGGCAGCCCATCCAAGCCTCGGCCTCTGCTTCTGACCTCCTTGCTCCACCTCAGCCCCATCCCCAGAGTCACATGTTTGTCTTGTCACTACCAGTAATAATGCCAACCTTAACATTGTGATTCCCAAATCATCGAGGCAAGGAGGTCAAGGAAGTGAGAGCCCAGGACGCACAAAGCCTCCCATTGTCTTCTCTTCACATGGAGAATAAAGGTCCTTCCCCGAGTCTGACACATGCCCCCTCTCCACCCAGTCACATGGCCTCTGGTCTGTTTTTCCAACAAGCCCAGGCAGTGTGCACCTCGGAGGTTTATTCCTGCTGCCCGAAGCCTCTACCCCCTCTACGGCACTTGGCTGCTGGTGTCTCTATTTAAATGTCATCTCCGCAGGGAGGCCTTCTCTGACTACACTATAAAAGCCAGTGTCCCCACATCCCAACCACCTGTATCTCCTTTTCCTCCCTCCACTGGAGGACAGGGATTTTGCCTGCTGTATTTACCCCCATGTGCCTCTAATGGTCTTTCATTGGATAACTGATTAGTTAAAGGAATAAAGTAGATTTTGGAAGTGGCGGTTTCAGAAAGACAGGACCATTTATAAAGCTTTCTAGTAAACTTTCTATCAAAAACTTTTTTAGATCTGAACATGTAATAAGTGAGCAAATTTCAGTTCCTAGAAGAGTAGTAGAATAGCTTGGAGTCTGTTTTGATAGCGTAGGATGTTATATAGCATTCAGAAGTGACCTCAGTCATTTATGTCAGCATTGTTCACTTACATACCTGTGGGATAGCACTTACCACACAGCATTAGGAGCTATGTCTACGTGTCAAGGTAGAGGCTCATTCCATGTTTACTGAATGAATGAATGAATGAACAAATAAGCAAATGATGAGTATGATATTCCTGATGCCATGCTTATGAAGAACACTTGAAATAATTACAAATGTTTACATAGGAAACAAATGAATGAGCAAGCAAATAATGACTAAGGTGTTTTTGCAGCCATGTCCTAAGAACTGGTTAAAATTACTGTGCATGGTTACCTGGCAAGAGCAGATCTGAGGACTACGAAGACTTTGAAATGCAGTGCTTAAAATCCTTTCAGGGGAAAGAGATTAGAACCACCTTGTGGGATCTCTAAGATTAGATCTTGGAAAAGTGAATTGAAACTACAAGGAGACAGCAAGCTCAATCTTGTATTAAGCTGAAACCTAAAAGTGGAGCTATGTGAAGTTGAACTTAGCTTCCTTAGGAAAGAGTAAGTGAGCTCACCATCACCAGGCCCAGAGCAGTAGGCCCTTGGCGGGTTACTATGGGGCATGGGGAGGGAGGTGTTCCATTTATCCCTGAAGATTGGACCAAATGATGATTGTTCTCTGTATCTTGGCACTCCTTAGCAGTGATGGGATTCTCTGAAATGTTAAGAAACAAAAACTCTTACCACTCTGTGTTTAAATGAAGCCAGTACAGTAGTTATTTCCAAAGTAATAAGAGATTTTATGATGCTATGAAACATCTTGGAGTAATCCCACCTGTATTTATTATTCCCGGGCATGTGTGCTATTCTGCCTAGCTCAGTTTTTTGATAGGAGAAAGTTCTTTCAAAATAAAAAGATGTTAGATCTCATTGGTTTTGTCTGTGTTCATGACATCTGCTTCTAACTTCAGCACATCATCCTGTTTCTGTATTATTTAAGTTTGCCTTGTGCGCTCGTGAGGGGTCAGGGTAGAGAATGAGGAGAAGCGCTCAGGGGTGTGGGAGTGGGACGGGGTCCACATGTGTTCTTTCACACGGACTGTCGCCCTGCCCACCCACCTGCGGAGACACGTCGGAGGAAAGAGGTGGAAAGAGGTGGAAAGGGAGGAACTGTAGGGCATCCATCACTCTTGTAATTATTGTGAGGAAGCGCACTGCATGTGTACACTCCCTCAGTAAAACAGGTGTTCTGCCCTTAAAACGGTAATTATAAACTATTTCAGATCAATGATCTTCACTTATTTCATATCTCAGCAGTATTTTCTCCACATTTAACCACCCTGTGATAGAGAAAGCTTGCTCACCCTTGAAAAAAAATCAAAATGCATATAGATTTTCTGAAATAAGCCCTCTTTCTGGAAGTATTTTGTGGTTAGTTTCAAAATGTAATATCCTGAGGAAGGTTAGGTTGGCTTTTTATTTTAACATGAAATAAAAAAGTAAAGTCACTGAGCAATGAGTGATTTTGCTTCCATTAGCCTAATGTCTTTGTGGTTTCATTTGAGGTCGCTAGCAGATTATTTTTCTTGCATTATTTCATCAGCTGTCAGTTCTATTAATATAACGTAATCCATTCAGTGCTGAGACTTTGAGGAAGGCATCACTGTATGCACAGAAGGCAATTTGGGGAGTTTATTTAGCTGATTGTAGGGTGTCAGGCTGCCTCAGTCTTCATGCTCTGTGTCTGAAGGGTCACTTAGGGACTGCACATGCCCTGGGATGCTCAAGTGGTTATTCATGGCCATTTTTCTACCCAACACATAAAAATATATCTGCAGCTTCTATATTGTTATCTTTTGAAATACTGTGGGTTATGCAATTGTGTTTACTACTTAGATTATAGGATACTTGACACATCTCTGTTTAACACTAACCTTTTAAGGAGGTCTTATTCAAGCTTACTCTATTAATATAGTCACTCTTGGGCTTTGATTTCAATAACGTGGTGAATTTATGTGTGCATGTATCTATAGGAAATATTTGAAAATGTTTCAGTAAACACCAGCTATGCACGTCTTTTCAGTCCCTAGTGGTTATAAAGGATTGGAAATCTCTGCTCTTGAACTTTAATAAGTGACTGAGACCCGTCGAAGCATCTAGAAAAGTGGTTCTTTAGTTTTTGAATATGAGGATAATTTTTTTTGTTTTATTTTTTATTGAATTTATTGGGGTGACATTGGTTAATAAAATTATTCAGGTTTCAAGTGTACAGTTCTGTCACACATAATCTGAACACTGTATTGTGTGTTCATCACCCTACATCAGGTCTCTTTCGATCACCATTTATCCCCCTTTACCCTCTTCTACCTTGCCCACCCCTCTTTCCTTTGGTAATCACCATGCTGTTGTCTTTGTCTATGATTTGTGCATTTTTTTAGGCTAATTTTTAAATGTTAAGAAAATTAGAGCTCTACACACTAATAGTTGTACCTTTATCGTCTTATAATTTAAAAATATTAAAAGCATGTACTGAAATACATGTGGATAAAATTTTGGGATTTGTTTTAAAATTGTTGGAAGCCTAGAGGTAGTGGGAATGGTAGGCCCGCAGTGGTTGGCAAACTGCGGCTTGCGAGCCATATGCGGCTCGAGAGCGGTGGTTTGCTGCTCTGTTGACTAATGAGTTTGCCGACCACTGGGATAGGGGCTTAATCACTAGGAACAACAACAGCCTGTAATTATTGGAATTGGGAGTCTAGGTCAGTGGTCGGCAAACTCGTTAGCCAACAGAGCGGCAAACCCTGGCTCGCGAGCCGCATGTAGCTCACGAGCCAGATGGGTGTAGATGAAACAGGATTGGACATGAGTTGATCATTGTTGAAGCTGAGCGATGAGAGATGGGGCTTATACGGTTCCTTCTGCTTTTATATATATTTGAAATGACCAAATATTTTTAAAATACATAAGGAATAAAGGATTACTATGAATTTAGCTGTACTTTTAAAAGGAAAATGTATTTTAACTGTCACTGAAGCATCTCTGTGTGTTTGAAAAGTAATAATAGTTAGATGCAAGTGGCCTCTGATTTATGGAGACTACAGACAGCTCGGTGCTCATGGATCCTGGAGCTCCTTTGCTGTCACTGTTAGGGCACAACAGATGAGCAAGGTCAGGGCCGTTGTACACAGCCCTCGAGTGCATCGCAAGGGATGAGGACGTCGACTGCAGCCGAGGACATGTAGCTTCGACTGCTGCTGCTTTGCTTAGAAAAGGAGGTGGAAGGAGGAGGTGCTGCCACTGGAGCAGTGGTTACAGAGTATGCAGGGTTCACACATGTTGGGAAAGTCTAGAAGAGGAAGCAAATAATCTCATCCATCCGACAACTCCGAAGCCTCCAAATAAGAGCCATTTTACTCCCTCAGCCGCCGCCAGATTCCCCCTGGGCCAGCTGTCACCCGAGCCAATTACCAATGACTTCCTCTTCTGGTCTCAATCACGTTGACCTATTCCTTCTGTCTCCTCCTCAAGCAGAATTCAAAATGTCTCCATCGTATTTCGGCTTCTGTGAACATCGGGAAGGAAAAGTATGTTTGCTGTCTTTTTCCCATGACCAGTTTTTATTGGGACATTATTTCCTTGAAATTTTTGGCCTGTGAAAGCATGCAGGTAAAATTATCCTTAATTGATGATTATATGTATTTAAAATCTTAGATTACATGGGAATTGTATACCTAGAATGAATCGGCCTTGGGGGGGAGGGAGGGAACATGCTTCTTTTAAAAAATTAAATATGGGAACATTATAGCAAGAATAACATTGAGGTATTTAATTCGTGGTTCAGCTCTGTTGTTCATTGAAAGGTTTAACTACTTCCCACTGTTTAAATATCTGTCTGATCTTTCGTGCTAACTTAGCATGTCCAAAATATTGAAAAACAGCTGAATGATCAAGGAATTTAAGGACTACTCCCCCAGTGAAGCCAGAGGATATTCTTGAGGAGAAAAAAAAGGAAGGCATGAAACTTATTTAACAAGAAAGATTTGAGTCAGGTAATCTACATAATATATCCACCGGCATTAAGGCTGTCATCTTGGTATTGCATTTCTGGTGCAAATTTCGCAATAGCTGTCTTTCACTGTCGGTTCTAATAAAGAGTGTTGGTCAGCTTAAATTCCCTGGGAGCTCAGAGTTGTGTTTTGTGAACTGCATGTGCCTGAGGCCTCTCATGCATGATTTAAACTGCTTTGTAAATGTCAATAGGTGGAAAAGCATCGGATCCCTTGTAGATTTCTCCAAATCCTCAAAGATGTGTATGCCATGTATAAACCATGCTGCACTCTCAAGGCCGTTGCTGTTTCCTGTACTTGCCTAACTGGGAGTTTAAGGTATTGCCAGAAGCAAAATATCCGTGTGTGCATGCCTCCGTCCGACTGGCCAGTGAAGCCCTTTGTTAGGAAACCTTTGCACCAGAGAACGTCCCCAGTGGCCTGCAATGGGCCCACCTCATGAATGTTGAATCGTCTTCAAACTCTATTTCTTCATTCTTGACTTTTTTCAGAATACACATTTAATGTGATTGAACTTACTGATTTCGTGGCATTATACCATTCCATGGATGGCTGTATGGGGTTGTAGAAGAAGTTTCCATTGGGAGTTCTCAGACCTGGGTTCTGTCCTGGTTCTGCCACTCTCTGGCTGTTTGCCCTTTGGGCAAGCTACTTAACCTTTTGGGGGCCTCATCTTTGGGTCCAGTAATGGTAGAATCCAGGAAGGATGAAATAAACGACTCCTCTCAGCTCCAAGAGACAGTGACAGCCAGCCAGTGTGACACTTTGGAAGCCAGGGGAGCACATGGAACTTTTTAAATTAGGCCTATCCCACTCTCTTCTGGGCAGCACAGAGTGCCAGCAGGGGCCCCAAATTGGCCAGCAGCACTCACACCGAGGGGCCTGGATGTCAGCCTGAAGGCTTATCAATTCATGTGCTCAGAGCGATTCCCTGTGATGTTTCCCCATTGACCTGAGAGCTGCAAAGTGGCTGCTTTCCTTGCCCCCTTCTCCCCCCCTCCCCCCCAATAACCACCAGCACATACATACATTGCAGCCCTTCAATAAAGGTGTTTTCTCGCCTTCAGGTCTGAAGAGGCCAAAGCAAAGGGTAGGGCATCAGGGTAGAGGTCCCCATTTGAGCAAAAAGACTGGCCTGGCTTTCTTAGAGGCTGTTCCTTAGCCATTTGGTACCCCTCAACATACCTGGCTGGCACCTGGAGACAGGTACTCAGGGCAGGTGTGCTGCATCAACACTACAGAATGAAGCCAATCAGCCAGCCATCAGGTGGCTTTGTTCTTCCTCTTTCTCTTTTGATTCCTACAGAATCTAGATCAGCCACTTTGATCTTTCCAAAGGTTCGCTTTCTACCTGTGTCTAAAAGTCTCTTCTCGATGAGGCATTTGCTGGGGTTAAGGAGGAATACCTCTGGCAGACTTGGAGCCAGCCTGCCTAAGTCTGAATCCTGACTTTCCTCCTACTAACTGTGTGACCTTGAGCAGGTTACTCAACCTCTCTCTCTCCAGTTTGATACACAAAGTGGGGATGATACAGGACCTGTGTCCCACCAGATTGTGAGGACTAAATGGGCTCTGCACATATAACTCTTAGAACTGTCCCTGGCACGCGGGAGTGTTTGCTGTTATTAATATGGTTTTTCTTGTTATTATTACGTTTGAAAAGTATTATTTAAGTTGAACCTTCTAAGAAAGAGCTGGGGCAATTGCATCAGCCTTGGAGAAAAACCATTTGCCTCATTTCCACTTTCTCCATCCTGGTGCGGTATTGTCTTCGGCGGGAGAGCTGGAGGTCTGCAGGCTTGCTTGCCCAGGCTGGGTCTCCGTTTGCTGGGTTAGGACACACTGGTCCTGGAACACACCATCTCTCTGTCCACATCCTTGGGGGCCACCCCAAAGCCGATTTGGAACTCTGCAACCCAGAGGGACCTTGGCATCACTGTTGCCACCAGAGCGCCGTGTGGAGCATGTCGAGTAAGCACATACTTTGTCACCTTCTGACATGACCTCAGGGTTACTTTCCGAGGCTGTTGACAAATTTTTAGACAGCCCAGTTTTATCAGCGGAAACCTTGAAGAGTGACAGATGGTTCTTGGAAGAGTTGGTACACACTATAAAATGTCAGCTGGCTCGTTTATAACCCGGCGACGTCCAGGTCTAAGCCGCGCTATCAACATGCTCTATAGATAACTCGCCCTCATGATGCTCCGCTCTCCCCCAAGTGCTTTGTGCAGCTGTTCTGGTTGAAGACCCAGTTGACATCTGTAATAGATATCAAATGGAGAGCCTCTTATTTTATCACTCCCTGTGTTTCAACACCGGCGGTCCCCGTGGGCTGTTGGAAACAGGCGGCCGCACGTTATGGGAAAGGTGACTTGCTGAGCCCTGTGCCCCGAGGACATTATTAAGTGCTAGGGAACCTTGTTAGCTCATAAAGTTGGTTCAAACCAATTATTGCCGTGTGACCATTACCACTGCCAGGAATGTAAGTCTTTCAAATTCTTGCCCATAAAGCCGATCTCCCCAGTACATTATATCATAGAGCACGCCTTCTGATCTGGCCGGCGGCCGTGTCCCACCGGCTGCAAAGACTAAACATTGCATTTGCTGCTCAATATTGGTTATCCTTCAGTGCTTCCTGGAGGCAGTGAGACAGCTATTTATAGATTTACGTTCTGTCTCCCTAGTTCAGCACAGTCAGTTTTGACACACTGTCCCAGTAATCTGATCAGCCATGCTGCTTTTAAATGAAGGTCTAGGCCTTGGCCTCTGCAGAGAGGGTGACAGCTGTCAGATACAGATAGCAGGCTACAGATCCTGGCTGCTAAACCCTCTCATTCATCCCTGTTACAGATCATTGACCACAGCGTGAAGCCCTGCTTTACAGTCTGCCGATTAGTTGGCAAGAGATCTACATACTGTATTAGCAAGGTCAGGCACCGAGATAAAGGCGAAGACTTAACCCCCGGCTCTATTTTTAAACCAGTGGTCATTTGTTAAAGCTGGTTATTTGTGTGCATGTCTCTCTTCCTTTCTTTCTTTCTTTCTTCTTCTTCTTTTTTTTTTTCCTCTCTCAAAACAAAAGGTACTTGTCAAAACTCTGTAGGAGAATTCATGAAGATGGTTCAAATGAGGTGCTTCATACCGGAGAAGGGTGCTGTCCTTCTCAGAAACTCAGTCGCTGTGGCATAGAAAACAGCGTTAGCCAGGCTCATTCCTTGTTTGGAGCTCGCAGCCCGGGGTCCCAGGTGAGCATGTGCCTGTGTGAGTTCTCTCTGGCCATGAATATGGATTGGATAGGCTGGTCTGGCCTGGAGAGCTCTGAGTTACAGCTCAGACCGGAGTTAAATCCCCTCTCCTTCCTAAACGAGGTGGATGGTCCTCCTTCTCAGCCTGGCAGGTTTTCCTTTCTCCAGGGTCTGCCCTCCCCCAGCACCTTGGATCTGGGTGTTGTGGAGCCTGTCATTGGTTAGCACGCCTGTCAGACTGGCATAAGGAGAGCTAGTCTCTCAGGAAACCTCTCATTGTAAACATGATTCATTGACTTCCTTGTGTCCAGTGAACATCCCTTCTGCTCTGAAATCAACTCAAATGACCAAAAGTTCAATCTTGTCTTTACTCAGGCGGATGTCTGAAGACCAGATCTTGAGCTCCACTTCACCATCTAACCACTCTCCTCGCTGCTCCCACCTCTCCTACTCTTCCACTCCCTCTGAGCGTTCCTCTGCCTCCCTGATAACACCGCCTTCTTTCTCCGTCTTCCCCTACAGCCTCATTTTTCCACCACGTGGACCCTGCTGGAGTCCCCATTCTTTCCACCTTTGTCTGTTTTATATCCCCTCCCTCTGCTCTGTGAACGTGTTGCATTCCCTTCTCCTGTCTGATCTTTCTGCTTTCACTCTCTACTTTTGGCTGACTTAGGACCCAGTGCAGTTTCCTGAGGATCCAGGGGCACTGAAGGGCCTTGACCTTAGGTCTGAGTCTACCATCGTGTTGCTCCTGTTTTATTTCTTCTCCCGTCCCCAAGGCCTCATGCACACATTTACTGCATGCACCCTACATTGCCGGGCTTTCTTGCTGCTTTTGCTCTTCTGTCACCCTGGAGAAGCTCTGGCCTTCCAGACAAGCTTCGTGTGCCTAGTGTACATACTCAAGAGGATGAGGGCAGGAATGCAAGTCAAATGTGTGGTATTGTTATCAGCGTTGACCCAAACCCGTTGAACCAAAGGGCAGTACACAGTGGAAAGAGGTCTGGCCACAGGCTAATCTGAGATTGAAGACTTACTAGAGGTAGACCATTGGGCAAGTTACTCTGGGACTTGAATTTGTCATCTATAAAATGAAAATAATATCAGCTTCAAAGATTCTTGAGAGGAGCAGAGAAGAATGGAAGTGAAGTGCCTGACAGGAGGGAGCTTGGCAGATATTAGTCTCCATGCTGTGTCCCGCCACACTCACCCCAGCCCTCCTGTCCCGTTTGCTATAGGGAGGCTTCAGGTAGGGCTGCTCTGGTGGAAGAGAGAAGGCTGGGAGTTACATACACCCCACCGGTCTCCTGACTTTTTACTGTAATAAATCAGGAGATTTTTAAACAGACGTTGGCCTGCAAAAGGTGTTGCACTGGCATTCTCAGCTTCCTGCTCAGGGATTCGGTGTGGAAACTGGGCTTCCACTTCTCTGCTTCAGACTGGAGCTGGGAAGCTAGTCTGTCTGGAGGAGCTTGGGGAAATCACAGCGGATGCTGTGTTACGTGCAAGTGGAGGTGTGTCAGCCCTGGGAACTCCACAGGCCTTGCCCCACACTCCCAGCGCGGTCACATGACGCAGCAGCCGCAAGCACACGCTCTCTCCCTCTTGCGGCCACTGTGAGATGGGATTCGGACGGAATCTGACCCTATCAGGACTCAAGGAGACCCAGGAACTGTGCAGAGCAGCTTTGGGATATTAATGACTCCGTGTTCCATAGGGAAAACTTGTCCATTGCATTTAT